>JAFBJS010006218.1:101426-116927 GCA_016785265.1 Paraplagusia blochii
CCTCATTCCTGATCCTGTCCATCCTTGTCTCTCCTAAAGAGAATCTCAGCAGCATCTTTAACTCCTCCACCTCCAGCTCTGTCTCCTGTCTTCTGCCAATTCTTCTACCCATCATGGCTGGTCTCTTCTATCACAAGAAAAATAAAATAGTAACTCAGAGGGCCAGAAATTAAGAAATGGTTTATAATAGTGAGAACGAGACTTCTACGTCATTATTTGTAATAGATCATTTCTTACAACACAGTGGAAATAAATATTGCATTTTTTTTCTTTTTTTTACCATAGCCATTAAAGTACAATTTTCCAAATGTGTATGAATTCAAACACCATGTTGAGCTGATGTTCTACTGCCTGTGTTTGGACTTTTGGACTTTGACTCCTCTACGTACATTTTAACAAACAGTTGGTCTTTTATGCCTGTTTTTTCAACATTGACTCCACGAGCTGCGATGTTGCCTGAAGCATTTGTTAAGTGAAGACCTTTTATGTAAATAAATGATGCATGCACTGCTTTGTCAAATACAGCATCAGGTTCAGAGCCCAGCTTAAAGGTCTGGAAGATGAATGAAGTCCCTCACCATCATGAACAGTTTGGTTCCGTCTCTCTCAGAGAAATGAAAAGGACAGAAAAGGAGAGTTAAAGGTGATGAATCAGACAGGGAATATAGAACACATCAGAATTAGGAAAGTTTGTCTGTGCCCTTGTCAGGATGACTGATGAAGATTTCTAATATGACGCCGTAGCCGTTCGATGCTACTTTTTTCACACTCATCCTAGCGCGCTAATTAGTGTCTATGTCTTTTTTATAGGAAGGGTCTATTTATTTAAAAGGCTTGGACGGATATAAAGGCACCTGCATCAATCATCATTACTCTGTTCCTATTAAAATTAGCCAGAGAAGAAGAACACGCTCTCCTTCAGAGACAGAGAGACAGAGAGAGACAGACAGCAGAATGAACGGGGCCTCAGGTGGACGGTAGAAAGTTAGACAGGGTGTGGGGTGAGCCTGGAAGAGCCGGTGGAAACAGGGTTGAGGTAAATCAATAAATATCACTCCGGCTGATTGGACCTAATTAGAGACACGGAGAGGCGTTCTGGACAAGCCCAGCTGGAACTGGGTTGGCCAAGTTGTCAAAGCCACAGACGCTGACTTATTGCTGCAGAGAGAAAACACAGAGACCGGTCTTTAAGGCCCGCGGTCAGAGAGGGAGGGTGTGTTTGAGCGTGTCACCACGGTGACGTCCCAGGAAAAATGTGTCCAGGTGAGCGTATCTGTCGTGTGATAAACTGGGAAACAACAGCAAAGATAATCACACCCAGCTTATCACGCACATACGTTGCAAATGGCGAACACCATTCTTCATCACACGGCGCCGCAGCTGTCAGCTGCTGGCTGTGCAGCTGCAGAGGTCTCCCAGACAGACATTTAACAAAACGTCCGACTTATTGAGGGTTTAACTCTGCTTTTCATTCCTTCCCTCGTGTTTCTGTGGCTGCATCTGCACATGAATATGAGCCAACATTTTAATTGTGGTGATTGTGGTCGGGACTAATCACTTGTGAAAGGCTTATGTAATGGCTGCGTGCCTGGGGGAGGGAGGTGTTCCTGAAGACGTAAAGGCAGAAACAGTGATTGACTCAAATCAGTGTCACATTGTTTAGAGGTTGGACTCAGGTAACGTGTCTCTTTTACTGATGTCTCTCACTGAGTCATGTCTCCAGTTTTAATTGTATGGCTTCTCAAAACCCTGACAAACTTGAAATTAAATTGACATCCAGGTGTCACCAGGTTAAAAATTCTATTCTTCACAGCTAATTTCTGCTCTTTATATATTTTCATTTGTTTCCAATAAAGCTATTTAAAATGTTAAAAGTTTATTCAATGTCCTATTATGTCTTTTTTATCCCTATCTTAAATGAGTAATAATTTCCTACACTCAGTTTCATCATCACTGCTTCATACATTTGAAAGGAGAACATTTAGTGTCTTAAAGTCCAAGCAGGACATATAATATCAGTGTATCTTGGTGATATCAGGAGTGTTTCCTGGACGCTGTATTTCTGGACTGCAGGAGTTTTTCAGCCGTAACTCTGTCTCCTCTGTCTAGAGGACAGGACTTTGTTTGTGATGTTCCCAAAGGCAGCACCCACGAACCTTTATTGTGAAACTTTTTTGAAGTTTGTGTCTTTGAAAACCTTTGTCAGCTGAGGAAGAGACACGGGTTTCATTTCAATATTGTTCTATTACCTGAAGTTACTTAAATATTAAATATTAAATATTTGGAGATAAAACAGATCTTAAACATTTTTAATTAGTACCGATGTGGAACTCTGATGGTTGGTTGGTGTAAGGGTAAAGTTCTAAGTTCTAATGTTTCTGTCCAGTTGTTACAGTCAGATCTAGATTTTTCAGACGTTGATGTTGCTGTGCGTTTAGCTCCAGAAAATAAAGGCCACGATGAGGAATCAGAGACGAGCTCCTATAGTGACTCCAGGCTGATTCAACATCCAGACACAGACACAGTTTCCATGATAAAGGAACAGAGTGATGTTAGTGAAACACAAACATATGAATGATTTAATTTAACGTTCAACATCCACTTCATTACTAATAACATGGCCCACAGGGACAGTTAGAACAAAATGTTTTTTTTTTCTCTATAATTCCTTCCTTTTTACATGAACCACCTGAACTCATCCTCTGTTTTATTATTTTGATATGAAATTAATCTTTAAATGATATATACTCTGAACCTGAGGGATTCTCCGTATTTTGTCATTTTGAAAGTAATTATAAAAGAGCACTTTTCTATCTTTCTTATGTAAGTGGAGAGACAGACGGGTAAGCAGGTTGGAAGAGAAACACTGCCCTCTACAGGCTAAGTGTTTGGAGTTCATTTGTCATTAGAGTTCTAGAACATTCAACTGTTTGACAGTGGAAACATTGAATAAAAGGGTAAAGTCATATTCCATAAGGACAAGTTGAACTAATGTGTTTTGTCCTGTTGTTTTCTAACATCAACATCTTTCCTGAAGATCAGATTCTTAAAACATTTTTCTGCTCATTATAGTTTGACAGTAGTTTTGTTTTCCTCGAAACCTTTAAATGTTTATATTTGTCCTAAAATTTCCCAAAGGAAAATATCTGAGAGTCTGAGTTTCTACTACGTCACAATCAGAACTGATTGGACCATTTCTTTATGAGGTTCTACCTACAGTTTGTTGGTTGACTTGTATGAGTATCTAGTTAAGAGAAAACCAACATTTGTCTTGCTATTGTTCTTGTTCTTCGGGACAAACGACCAGACTCTGGCGCCCCCTGTGTCCGCGGATGTTGACGTTGCTGTTTTTGCTCAGTTCTACAGTTTAAGGCTAAAATACTTTTATTGTTATAGAGTCTGATGTCTTGATTTTACATGTTTGGCTCCTGGTAACTAGGTTGGGGTTTTTGTTATATAGTAAAGTCAAATAAAGGCAGAGCGACAGGGACTGTTGGACATTTTATCTTTTGCCAAAATAAATTACCAATAGTTGATGGAGTGGATGTAAACCTGAGAAAGAAAATAGAAAAAGGTGAAACGTCTGTGTTTTTCTATATCATGGTTTACTTTATTCTAAAAGAAACAGGCGGTTAATTTTAAATAATGTTGTACACAACGTAAACAGGGTCAATATTACAGACAAAAAGTTGTGGAAAAAAATACAGTTAGAAGGAGACTGTCTTTGAACTCTTAGCACACTTTAGTAGAGGAGACAGCACAGTACACTTCATAGGTTAGAGTCAGAAATACAGTGACTCCAACGTCCACACGTGATCATGACGGCAGGTGACGAAACAAAGAGAAGGTGTCCAATATGTCCTGAATCCAGGCTGGCAGTGCAGAGGACGAACGTCTGTCTTATCATTAATAACTAGAATCAAATCTAAAACATAACAATTGAAAGAAAAGAAAATAAAATATTTGTGGACGTCCTCCGTGGACAGACTGGGAGACTATGGAGACTCACAGGGTCAGAAACTTACATGTGTTACAAGAGTCGGCAGTGAATCAACAGAAAACATATACATTAGGTGGTGTATATATCTATACATACAGTTGGGCATTTTGACATATTATAGAAAACATACCCTGAATGACTGTCTCTCCTAAAGTCAGCAAAACAGACAAGATGCAGATGTCAGCGCTCTAACATGATATTTAATCTAATTTATATTGTTCCAAGATGGACGTCTATGTGGAAAGATTGCTGTTCTTAAATCCCATCTTTAGTGTTGTCTGTTTTGAATTCCTCAGTAAGTTGTCACAACCTAAGCCATGGTAAGGCCTGGAGACTCTCCCAAACTACAAGTACTGCTCCCTTTTCTCTGGTGGGGTACTTTTAACATTTGCTCTGCAATTCAAGAGGGAAAAAACATGTTTCAGTCAAGATACAGTCAGAGAGAATATCATTTCACCCTTTCATTTCCAAAAACAACCCGAGCTCATTGGATGTAAGTGAAGTCATCACTCAGTGCAACAAACCAGTTCAACCCATTGTTAAAGACGAAGGAGCCACGAGGGACAGAGAAGGTGGAGGAGATTTGATAAGACGTCCTTTAAGTTCTGTCTTTATTGTAAAGGATCGTGAAGGAATGAGGTACCAGAGGATCGTTGTGTTAAAATGTAGTGATGCAAATTATAACACAAATGAGAGGAGATGGTTTCTACTGGAGAGAGTCCGATTTTTGTGATTTAAAAGGCTAAAGAAAGTGGAGAAAAGGTAGACAGTGGTTTGACAGTCGGACAGTCCTCGACAAAAAGGCAGGGCTGATCAGTCAGGGAAACTAGTTTCACTCAACAATTCTGCCCTGAATTCAGAGGAGAGAAGAAGAAAGTCGGAGAAGAACAAAGTTAGAGGACAGGAAGGAAAAGAGACACAACACACTGTTGTATTAAGACCGTCCACATTCTCACTACGACCACTGGGAGGTGTTTGACAACAAGAGGTGACAACGTCAGCTGTGAGGTTCATTATTCATTCCACAAAATACAGAAAAAAAATAGATTTACAAACATTTAGTCACATTTCACGTTTCTGAATGAAACTCAAGGTTTCACCCTTTTAAGCTTAGTTTCCACATTAGGGGACAGAAATATTCAATCTCTCACTAATGCTGCTGCTGTAGGCTTAGACCGCTGGTGAAATATTTGATCAAGTTCACTAGTTTGTGCTCCTGTCTGTGTAACTAAACGTTAAACTAGCTTAAAACTCAGAGGTTCTTGTAGCCATCGTCCTCCACAATAGTAATCAGTCTACAGTTAAGTCAACCTGTCAGCTGGTCAAATGTGTCTTTGCACATTTTATCATAATCTCTAATTCCGGTGCACAGAGGACACATGGACTTTTCTCTAAAGAACCTTTTGCACCACAATCCCACAATAACAGAAGGCACTTGAACAGCAGGAGGAAGTAGAACTGGGAAACAAAGGGAAGTGGGAGCTGTTCCAAGAAAAGTTAATGGCTCTACTCTCTGGGAAAACTGAAGGAGAGAGAACCTCTTTAGGAAGGAGCAACAGCTAAGGAAAATGTAAAGCTAATTGGAACTTGATGTCTCCTGGATTTAGAGCTTTGTATCAGAGACGTAGAGGAACTGAGTCTGGAACTGAGTCTCTCCACTCCATCTGGTCCTATCAACAGCCTAAGTTCAACTGTGAAGTGTCTGAATATGATCTGATACTTTCACAGAATATTTGAATATTTAATACAAAGTTTTTTAGATCCTTATTTTACATCAGAAGAGTAAATGACCTTCATGACTTTATCTTTACCTCTACTGATGGGACTTATTTATTTCTCAGACTCCAGCTAGCTAAAAGACGTAGTACCAAGTGTGTTCTGTGTCTTTGGGTTGAAGGGTCAGGGAGGGGAGGGGTGGGGTGGGGAGGGGTTTAGACGTACTCCCTGGCTGTGGAAGGCTGTGATTGGCGATAGTATTGCTGTCCTCGAATATCATCTTTGGAGCAGGAACAGCACAGCAGGGCGCCACCTAGTGCTGTCAGACTGGCTGCTGCCCAGCCCACAAAGAGGGCGGAGCCAAACTCATACCTGCAAATGAAACGAGGAGCAGTCACTGGACAGGAAGCAGTTTGTTATGTTTGATCTATGCCTAAATATATCATTTCTTTACTGTTATTATTTCAGTTAGCATGTTGCTTGTTTTTCAGTCACAGGCAGCGCTATTTATATCCACCAGGTGGCAGCAAATTTCTTGAATTTCCTCAATTCCTGCAGCTTTCAGCCTTGTTTTCAACTAAACAATGTAATATCCAAAGTATATACGCTGCTATACTATACTGTTTTTTCCATCTGTAATCTATCGTTTATCAAAAATGTTTTAAAGGCTTTGAACTAGTCTGGATTCTTGGAACATACCTGGCATTAGGTGGCGTATTTGGGTTGAAGAACTGATAAGACACCTGAGTAGCATACCAAGACACAGACACCACCGTACATAGTCCTGAGGACAAAATAAAAGAATTCTTTCAGCAAAAGAAAATACTGTGAACCACAACTAGTGCCTCTGAAACGACCACTTCCTGTTTACAGCAAGGACTTTAATTACACATAAATGGGAAAAATTGTTTGGTCTGAAAAAAAACACCAAACCACAGCAGGACATTCTTCTTTGACATATTTTCAATTAGAAACCAAACGGAGAAGAAACTCAGAGAGAAAAATCTCACCTGCAAGCAGGAAGAGAGCGCCCCCTGTCACAGCAATCCGCGTCTTGGTGACTGGGTTGTTGTCACCCACCTTGGTGCACTTCATGCCGACCACGCTGACGATGATGCCGATGAAACCCAACAGCACTGACACCACCATTAGGGCTCGGCATGTTTGTATGTGGACTAGACAAGACAGAGGGAAAAAAATGGACAAATGATGGGGGGAGGAAGAGGAAGGACAGTCGTTTAATTTACTACGTGGAATTACAGCAGACATTTTCTTGGCTTGTGAGTGAGATTCCTCGGGGAACGTGAATTTAAACAATGTGCGACTGAAGCAAAACCACATGCATTTGTGACCGAGCGAGCGACCATTAGTCCCCGTCTCCACAGTCCTCCTTAGACGACAGGACTGTGACTGTGCGGAGGTGTTTAAGGACATTTAATTATCCTTAATTCATCTCTAAAAGATCCCGGCTGCAGCTTTGCCTTCTCAAAAATCTCAGCCCACACAGGCCCGATCACACAGTGACACACAGTATTAACATAGTCACAAACATGTGTCTTTGAGCGCAGCAGCAGAGCATGGCTGTAGGTGTGAGATCACACAGCGCCCTGTGTGTCAGTGGCTGCAGTGGGAGGTCCTGCTTTACATGTTTGACACAGTGGGATTTGGTCACAAAGCAGGATTGTTTTCACAGCAACACTGCAAAACACTGGTGTCAACTTCACACACAGTCATGCTCTGCCCCGAGCAATGCTGGGTATTTTATCAAACTGTCCCCATCTGGACCAGGGGGACAAACTCAGATTCACACTGGGACAAAAAAAAACCTGAAGTTGTGGCTTAAATGTAATATTTTCTGAAAAAGGTTGAATCTTTGTACCTTTAGTTTTCATAAATATTAATATTTAATATATAATATAACACCATTGAAACTACCAATCACATCAGTCTGTAGGGTCTCTGTCCTGACCGACTAACACTAGAACACGGCTGATCTAAGGGGCCAAACTTGGACCGTGGGCCAGAGTTTGACATCTGGTCCATTTCAGTGATTCTCACCTGGTTGGACCAGTCCTCAGTCAGCTGCAGGGCTTAGAAATGTGACTGGATGAATGTGTCTGTTTGGAGGATTTTTGTTTTATAAAGCAGAGAGCGCCCTCTAGTCACACTCCTAAACAGTAGGGTGTGATAATGCCCTGTTACACTCGTTAACACCCACTGTCTCTTTAATGATTATTATAATATAAATACATATTAGTCAGTTTGTGAAGTTTTCCAAAATATATGTGAATGTTTTTCTTGGATTAGCGGCTCGTGGTCACTTGGTGAAGGTGAGTCCTGAACCAGACCAGTTTAGAACCACTGATCCAGATGATGTCATGACTCCACCAGTGTGAGAAGGAAACTGTTTTTTTTGATAACTTTTCTTCGATCATAACAGACAGAACCACGTCAGTAAAGACAACGTAACTACATCAAACCAAATGTTTAAATCTTCAAACAAATTCCTGACAGAGTAAGTCATCTGTCACTGACAAAGATCCCTCCACAGTTGTCAAAGCTCCACAGTCGTGGATCATTTCAGAGTCAGAGGGTAGGGAGACCTTCATGGAGGTGGAGGTGGAGGTGGAGGGTGGAGAGACCCTCCACCCAGTGACCATGGATCCAAAGCTCCTTTTAATCTGAATGAATTCAACAACTATTGTTGTTTTGGTTTTTTTTTTTCTTTGCCCGCAGTTTGTTCCTCTGGCCTCCGACTCCTCCGACTCCTTCGACTCCTCCGACTCCTTGGACTCACAGCCAACATCAATCTGTCCCTCAGATCTTAGAGATGGAGGAGGGAACATTTACAGCAGGACGGGGACAGGGAAGGGGACGGGGACGGGGACAGGGTCGGCCACGCCACCATCGCCACCGTTCCATTGCCAAGGTTGGCAGTGCCAGCCACGGGCTTTCAAAGGCTGTTCTGTGTGTACGTGTGTGTGTGTGTGTGTGTGTGTGTGTGGGTGTGTGCCACTACACAATGGTTCTGTGTGGTCCCATTGTGTAGAGACACAATGTCACTGCTGACTTTTTTGTGCATTTAACACTGGGTCGTCTTTAAAGTCCAATATTGACGCCTTTTGACAACGAGTTTAATTTAGAGGAAACAAAAATCTGAGCAAATGAAAACAAACATGAAGTTGTAGGTCAGAACTGAAGAGATGTTTCAGTTCAGATGGAGCAGTAACATGGACAGTAACGTCTCCATTGACAATTCAATGATGACTCTTACTTGTAAAATATAGATTTTTTAGGTTTTTTTTTCTAGAGCAGAAACACAGAGTCATGGAGGAACCACGACCATGAAGATCACATCTTTAATTCTAAATATTATTAAATCTGTGAATCTATTCACATCTATAGATTAATGACTTGTTGTTTTCTCATTTCCACTCATCACCAGGTCGATCTACTTTTTTTGGTTAATTACCAAATGAAATTTGTCTTCTCCTGTGCACATCATTTTGTTTTTACAGTATATAATACATACATATAATATAATATATATTATTTTGTTGATAATTAATGTTCCAAAGTCATTTAGGCAGAACTTCCAACCTCCAAAAGATACATTTCCTTTAAGATCTGATCTCTTTCTCCTCTCTGATCACCTTCATCAGAACAATACAACACAAATGGACCTTCTCTACAGTTACATGTCTGAGACAGCAGAGAGCAGCAGAGTCAGGTGAACAAAATACTACTGAGAGAGAAGAGAATTTAGTTTACACTGACATTTATAGGTAAATATATAAGAAATAACAGTTGAACTGATCTGTGACCAGATCAAACCCAGATCTATGGGAAAAGTAGTTTTTGAAGGTTTAATGTTGCAATGACAACAGTGTTTAAGCATTTCATTATAATAATATATATAAGTTATATTAATATAAGTTGTGTACAACCTGCAAGAAATGGGCCATTTGTGCAGGTTTTATGAGCTAAAACTTGCCCCCGGGCCAGAAGTTTGACCCGCGCTTTAGTGTTTTTCTTTAATGTGTGTGTGTGGACAAATGGAACAATGTGTGCGTGTGTGGAAGACAGAAGACATTCTGAGCATATCTTTGGTGTTTGGCTCTTTTCTTCTACCAACAGCCTCCATTCATCTACCAGGACAATACGTCCTTCTTGTTGCACAGAACCAGAGGAGATGGAACATCAGCTCGGGCCGCGCTGGACGCCGCGGTCAAATGTTGGGACATGTTTAGTCACTTGGACAACGAACCTCGTATGTTTTCTCAGGAATTTTGTGCCACAAACAGTGGGTTTATTTGTTTTGGTGAAAATAAATCTTGGAGTCGCGGAGGTTTTCATTAAAAACCTTAATGAATAAAAACATGGATGATTGAAGGAGCCACTAAATGAAGTGATTTATTTCAGGGGCCATTAATTATGAGTCAGTGGCTCCTACTCACTGATCACAGATGACAGGACTCCAACATTCTCCTCTAATTCATGGTCAGACTCCACATTCCTGAGCCCCTTCCTCTCCTCGCACATTATGTTTCACCATGTTCTGGATTTTCTGACCGCACTCGACGCCATCAAAGATGAGAACCTCACTAACGTCAGATTTACAGCTGGTGGATTTAACACGTCCCAGAACAGGAAGCCTGGGAGATGTTTTCAACCAAGGCCAAATGAAAGGGTCAGTGACGACAGTGAAGAAGTTGTTTCTCGAAAGAACAAAGTTGAGAAGAACAAAAGATTCAGATCAACTTTGATGTTAAATGACGTAAAATGGACAAAGAAATCCACAGACGTTCATCAAGTAAATATATGTCTATAAATATATATAAATAACCCTATGACAGGAAGACATGTGTTGGTTGTAGAGGACAGATGTGGCTGAGAAGAGACAACCAGTGGAGTCCAACTGTACTTACTGTCCAGGGAGAGCATGGAGTCAAAGATCTTGCACTGCACCTGCCCCGTACTCTGGGATGCACAGCTCATCCACAGACCTTCGTACAGACCCACGGCCGTGATGATGGCGTCGCCCGCGTAGGACGACTGCTTCCACTGGGGTAAAACGGTGGTGGAGATGATGCCGATCCAACCTCCCAGAGCCAGAAAGTAACCCAACAGCTGGAGACCCGAGTTGGCCATTTTGTCTCACTCTGACCTTCTCTGATTTCTCTTCAGTGTTTGGTCTCTTCTTGGTTTAGTCTCTTTAATCTACAGTCACTTCTTCTCCTGCCTTCTTTTCTGAAGTGGAATCTTCTTGTTGGTCTGTTCACAGCCCTGTCCCTCTCAGCATCTCTTTCTGCTGCTCTACTTCAGCCTTCATACGTCAACGTCCTCTCTTTGTCCTTGTGTCTTTGTCTTGATATTTCCCTGAGAAGCGTCCTCTGTGTTCTGTTGTTGATGGTCAGATGTTCAGCTCTACTTGTTGCTGCTGCTGCTGCTGCTGCTGCTGCTGCATGGCTTCTCCCCAAATCTCACTCTTTGCTGTTTCTTACGTCCCACATCCACAGTCGTCCTCTCTGCTCTGGACTCGATCGGGGACAGCGAGAAAAAAGTTAAAAGTAAAAAAACAGAAGACAAAAGTCCTGGCTGTAGGCTGACCACAGAGAGATGGAGTAGAGAGCTGCTCTGTGATTGGACCTCCCGGTGTTGAAGGAACACCCAGTGGTGAGAAGGAGGGAAGGTCTGGTTGGATAATGAATAAATTTGTGAGGAGGTGGAGGAGGAGGTGGAGAAGGAGGAGGAGGAGGTGAGAAAAGGCCAAGTGTGTCCACTGAGGGCAAACAAGGCAAATCTTTAGTTTATTATTATGTTTTAACTCAGTTTACATTGACTTTGTGTCTGTTTTAATGTAAATCATCGTCCCCTAAAAACAAAGGTGTCAAACTAAGGCCCGGGGACCAAATCTTGGCCGCAGCCTCATTATGTTTGGCCGGTGAGATCTTATCAAATCTGTGTGAAAGTTGGTCCAACATCGTACGACTGATGAAACTCTGTCTACATACAGTTTACTGCCAGGGTTTGGAGGAACTGGGTTCTGTGGTGCAGCGGTTGGCCTGCTGGCCTCTGAAGCTGAGAGTCGTCGGTTTGATTCCCAGAGGAATCACAGACTTGACCATGTGGATCCCTTGTTTCTTTGTATAGATCTTTCTGTAAGATGCATAACATTTAGTTTTTTTTCTGTTTTTTGTTGTTGTTTGTCCACGGAAGAAAATAGACTAAGACACAAAGACAGAAACAAAGTCTGTACAGTTGTGTTTTAGTTCTGTTTTCATTTCTCATGTGTAAAATCAAAGGCTGCGGTCGTTTCACTTTACAAATCTGGAAAGAAAGGGAAACTTGAATGATTGTTGTCAGTTTTTCAACAAATATTACAGGGGGTTTTGTGTGTTTTACTTTTATTTTGAAATCTGTGATTCATTTTTACAAACAATAGAATGAAGTGTTGTTGCTTCTCACCTCAGACCTTCTCTGTTCTTTTCTTCTGTCCCAACAACATTTCCAGAAAGTCTCTCCTGCTCCGTCCTCTCTGATGTTTTTTGGACTTGAACCTGAGTCTGAACTTCATCTCCACAAAATAAAAATAAAAGAACAGACAGACAGACATGTGGAGATGCATGTGATCTCACTAATCCACCACCATGTGCACGTGTGTGTCTGTGTCTTCATGCATGGCTACTGTACTTCCTCCAGTCCAGACCCAGAGTCCAGGGACACGCACCGTGATCAAAGCTCAGTCAGCTGAGTCCAAGAGGTGGAGAAGAAAGTTCTGACACTTTGTTCAGATTTTTAATAAAATCTTTACATTTCATTGTTAATAAATCAATGCATTCACTCAGATCCATTTTGTCCAAATGTTTGGAGACTGTGTCCACGTGATGTGTCCCCTGTCTTTCTCACTTCTGTGTCTTCAGCTCTGAGTGTTTTTTCTGCAGAGTCTCCAGACCGTGGACACTTTCAGCTCAGATTAGGAGTCGACTTCACTGATCAAAGCTACAGTAGATACTGTGATGTAGAAGGTTCCTCACACACATGTCTCCTCAGGGATTAGAACTAATGACACCTGCTGTAACTAGAAGAGACACAACCAGATTAACACAGATTATATTTTTATCTACTTCTTAAGGAAACCGTGTTGGAGACCACTTTTTATTCTGCTGGTTTTTCAGTCATGGTTTGGTGCCGTCCTAAGTTCCTGCCTGTTCTGGTGTGAACTTCGTGACTGAGCTTCTAGAAATGTCATCTTCATCACCTTCATATATTTATATCCTAAGACTTTTCCTACTTTTCCTACTGTTGCTGGAAAAAGCACCTGCGTCTCCACGGTCTGTTGAAGCAGTTCACTGCACTCACCCTTAAATAAAGTCAGATGCTCAGGAAGTAGGGGGCGCCAGTTCAAGTGGTACTACAGTGCTAATGACTGGGCCCAGGACTCCTCTTATGTCTGTCTATTAAGCTGTTCATTGTGAGGTTCTGTTCAGAACGGACAACAGAACTTTTAGAGAAAAAAAAAAACTTCTCATGAAGAGTTGTTTCTCTGGACAACGTTTGTTTGACTCAGGAGAAAAGAACAGAAGCACCAGTGGATGAACATTCTGCAGATTTTTGAATCATTTCAAGGTTACATTTGGCCACGCAAACTTCACTACTTCAATGACCTGAAACTGGGGTGTCAAACATACGGCTCACGGGCCTGATCTGGCTCACGAAAAGGATAAATCTGGCCCTTTGATACATTTTGAAATTAAAAATACACAAAAACTTTGCAACATTGGAAATCCTGCATGATGATGGGTAGAATGAAGATGATCTGGTGTTGAATTAAAGGTAGAGAAGCTGGTTTGGTTATTCCTGACTCATCTTGACCCACTTTGCTCTGGTTCGTTCTCCTCAACACGTTCTTTTCACATGTGTAAAGAAGAAGGTCATGTCTCCGGCTTCTCCGTTTCAAATATGTGTCACTGGGTTGAAACACCGTTTTTTTCTGGTCAGGAGAAACGAGCAGCGCTGCAGCCTGGAAGTGGAGATTTAACACTTTTCTGTGAAGACTATGGTCTGAACACGGCACAGACGTAGAAGAATAATGTAAATATAATATACATATTGATTTAATCACCTATTTCTTACGTGTGTGAACCAGGGTGGAGGAGGAAGATAAAGTAGGTAGGAATTATTACCACTTTGTCAGTGAGCGTTGACGTTGCTGCTGCTCCAACAACTTGTTGCCACCAGTGTCTACATGACCTTTCTCACACTCCTTCGCACCTCTTCATCCACTGCTATTCCAAAAATGTGCCAAGTACCTGCTGTCTCGTGAAAAAACCCTCCACCTCTGTCTCCTAATACTCTGCTTGTTGTGTCCTCCTCGACACCACCTTCTCCACCTACTGCCAATCAAACACTTGGTGCACATTACAACTCCATGTTTTTTCCTGCAGCTCCATCAGTTTTTCACACCACACTGTGTTTGTTCTTCCATATGTTTCTGTGTAGGCAGGTGGCACCAGACCAAGGCGGAGGAAAACCAGGATTCATCCACATGAACGTACTTTTATAGAAACATATAGATCCTCTGAGGAGTTCTGCAGAAATTAGATTTTTTTTAAAGCCTCCAACTCTGTCCTGGACTTTTCCTTCTCAGAATCCTCCCCCTAATCCATACATTTTCTGACTGTTCGTCCCATTCCCAGACCGGCACAGTTGTGATCCCATTTCTGCAGCAGAACAATAAGAAGACAGTTCATGGTGGAGCTGAAGTCATCAGCCAAGCATCTGTCGGAACAGACCCCACAACAATAATGGCCTCTGTGCTGCTGCTGACACAAAAGCACAGTGAGATGGAGCGACGTGTAAAACTCACATGGAGGTCGACCTTATCTCGTGATTTCACCTCCACACGGACACTTGGAGCTGAGATCAAATATTTAGTTTGAGATTCACGGGGTCTGAAAAGACCAGGCTCTGGACCAGTGAGAGTCTGTGGACGTTGCTGTGTTGGACAATGGGAATATTTCTGTGGATGAGTTACCAGTTGGGAACAGAGAACAGAACGTGACCACCTGCTGTTTTAACCTCTGGTTTCCAGAGTCACAGTCACAGTTCATTTCATTCCCTGACCTGCCCCGCCTGCTCACTGTTCTCCATGACAACAACACTCAGCCTCGAGACACACAAAACTTACAGCGTTGTTTCAAAAAGAAAGAGGAACAAATACTTTGCAGCATCTTTCTTTTTTTCCCAAAGGTAAAAAAGTAATCACTGAGCAAAGGTGGTGATGACTGTAGAGCAGCAACAGAAAAACTCAGCTTTGATAACAATTCTAAAATTAGACTTTAAAGATCTACACTTTATTTAAATTGAACTAATGGAAAAGATTAAAATAGTTTAACTATAAAACCAGATCATTTGGTTTAGCTAATTTTTGTCAAAAAAATGAATTATTTGTAGTTATGTACATTTTTGTAATTTATATTATAAAATTTATAATTTTTGGGTATGCAAAGAAATGATGCCACTGAAATACTGTCCTTATAAGTCCCAGAAATAATTTCCAAAAAAAGGAGTTTTTCAGAAATGACTAAAAATGCATTCATTTGTCTTAAAATACTTAGTTAAAATTTTTAACCACCAAAATTAATATTTTGGTGGTTAAAAATGTGAAATTTTTTAATTTTTAGGTTTGGAGACTAGTGATCACTGTGAAATACTGTCCTCATAAGATCCAGAAGTAATCTCCAAAAATAAAAGTTTTTCAAAAATGACTAAAAATACAATTA
>JAFBJS010006221.1:9498-32116 GCA_016785265.1 Paraplagusia blochii
GAGTGGTAGACTGCTGACCTGACTGGGCAAAATGGAGGCATTATCCCATGGTATCCATCCATTTAATTCAACCAGACAATTGTAGCTTTAGTCTGTGTTGTTAAAGACAGGGCTAGTGCGACCATTTCGCTGTCTGTCTCCCCACAGTCTCTAATTCACCATCATGTCTGGGGCTGGATTTTACTACTATGGATTACAGGTATGTGTATGTGACCAGCGCTGATCTGTCATTACTCTCTTGTAGGCTCTTCTCTCACACATCAAACACCACAGAATTTGCCGAAGTATTTTCCAGGTTTTAGGCTTTTGAGTGTGAACACAATTCTCTTTGAGCACTAACAGAAAATCAACTGGAAAAAAGAGAGATTTTCTGTTATTAACATGACTGAATGCAAAACGTATCACAGTTGACTGTTGTACAGTCTGAGAGATGCTGCGTATCAATGCTGCGTAAAATGGTAAGTACAGTTTTGTCTAAATTTAGATTAGTTATGTTGAAACATCATTGAGTTTCTCAATATTGTTTAAATAGGACCACAAATTTTTAAGGTCATCCTCCTACCAATATATCCACTGTCCCTCCACTAAACATGTCCAAACCATCTCAATCTGTCTTCTCTAGCTTTTTCTCCAAACCTTCCTGTCTGTGTTGTCCCTCTAATCACCTCATTCCTGATCCTGTCCATCCATGTCTCTCCTAAAGAGAATCTCATCATCTTTAACTCCTCCACCTCCAGCTCTGTCTCCTGTCTTCTACCTATTCCTAGTGTCTCTAATCCATCTATCATGGCTGGTCTCACTACTGTCCTATAAACCTTTCCCTTCACCTTAGCTTATACGTTTTCATCACAGGTAGCACAGAGTCCTCGGTTCAAATCTCAGAGAAACCACAAGACACTCCAGAGTCAGCCTGTTAATAGTGGTTAAAACAACTGCTGCTGTTAAGACAACTGGCTGTTAAAACGTGGCTAATTGGGAAGACAACTGGTTGATGATGGAAAATGTCTTTCTGTCACTTGACATTAGTGTCTTTCATCTACATATGTATGAAGAAGAGCTCCCACACAAGAGAAGTGACAAGTAAATGTTATTTGTAATGACACACTGGACAACCAATGAGACTGCATATAAAAACAACTGGCACAAACCTGAATTTTCTTTTGTTTTCACCACTCTTCTTCCACGTCTCACTCTAATAACAAACAATTATCTCTTGCCACACACACACGTTACCATGGTTACACAAAGCCGTCCTCAGGTTTTCCCTGATATAACAGTAAAAAGACCAAGTAGGTCCTTACAATCTATTAAACATAAAAGATGCAGTGTTCAGCAGATGGCTGTTCAATAGGTAGTTGATATGCACAAAAGAGAGTACAAAGATGAGGACAAATCGATTTTTATTGAGATAATCTGCCTAAAATGACAAAGAAACGACAGAGTAAATGGAAGCAGAGCTGATTGGGAGGTGAACTGAGGTTCCAGTTTCTACGTCAATATCATATAAACTAAATAGTAAAGGTTCTCATGCAAGAAATACATGTCTCGGAAGAAGCTGTTCATCCTTGAGAATGTCAAATTATTTTTTTTTTATCAGTTGACAATATGAGAGTGAGAATTTAATGGGTTTTTGCTTGAGTTTATTTAAGTTTAACTTATGGGAAGATTTTTCCTCACTAGTAGGTAACGTGTTTAAAACTGCCATTGTTAAATTCAATTTTCATAATTTAAATGAGTTTAAAATTCATTATTTTATAAAAGAAAAATCATATTTTGGAAAAGGATTTGGGGCAACATTTAAAACGTTTAATCTGACCATATTACAGATATGGAACGATAAAAAAAAGAGAATTCACCAGTAGAAAAAAAAAGGGAAAAACTCCTTTTTCTTGCTCCCTCGGTCACACGTTGATCTGACTTTGCCCCAAGTGGCAGCAGATTTTATCAGAATTTCTATCTGTGACAAATTGGATTTGAACCAATAAAAAGTCACATATAACACTCAGCTTAAAAGCTCTAAGGAGAGAAGAGAATCTTCAGTGTTGCTGTTGTTAAACAGTGGCAGAGCCTGAAAATCTCTGCCATTTTCTCCTTGACATTAAAGGAGGTGTTTAAAGATGTTCTACCTTTGGGCAGAAATGGAGGAAAGCGCAGAGAACCTCTGGAATAACAACTCTGGGAACGACGGCATTGACGGCTACAAATAGGCCATCTGACAAAAAATATCTTGTTTTTCCAGGTTAATTTTAGAATCTCCGGAAAGGACACAAAAAACTTTATCAAATGTTATTTTGCAAAAAAAAAAAAAAAAACTGTGAATGGAATCTAAATCCTCTGCAAGTGCTTCAACACCAGTGTCTGAGAGCAAGTATTGGATTTTGCACAAAAAAAAGGACATTTAATTCAATAAAACAATTATTACATTTCATTTTAGAAGGGGAGTCATATACTTCACAGCATTTTGTAAAATTGGGTCAAGCTAGGAGCAGATAGATGAATGTTGTCTACCTTTAAATGTCATGAAAAAAGATCAAAATACTTTATGCCTTCTCTATGCCTAACATACAATGCCTGTCTGAAGTTACCAGGAAGACAGAGAGACAAAGAGGAGAATTATGGATGCAGTGAAGGAGGACATGGAGGTAGTTGGAGTAAGAGTAGAAGATACAGAGGACAGGGTGAGATGGAGATAGAAAATGTTGACTCACTTTGGCAACCCCTGAAAAAGGAACAGGTTGAAAGAAGGGAAGAAGAAGAATACAGAATACAAGAACATTGACAGAAGAATAATCCAAATATAAACCAATTTGACACTAGGACAGTTGTGGCCTTGCGGTAAAGGAAGCAAACTTGGGTAAGGGTTCTGGTTTGAGTCCACTTGCCACGTTGCCACTGAGGTGCTCTGAGTGTAACACTGTCCCAAACCACATAACTTGCAGTGTGTTCACCTCTCACAGGAAGGATCACCGTGTGGAGAAGTGTGATTTAGGCCGCAGACATTTGGACCGCTTCCCCTAGAGACTGGATGGACATAAAGAGGTTTGGCAGGCTGGAATACAACGCTGAATGGGCCACATTTGCATGTCCTGCAAAGAGTTCAGTGGCCTCTGTTGTATTCTGTGAGGGCGGTATAAGTAGGAGCCGAGCTCACAGAAGGAGGAGAACAAAGACTGAGCCCAGGCGACCTCCATGAGTCCCAGTGTGATGCCTAATAATGAATATGATTGAATTGAAAAGGAAATGTCCGGAGAACCCAAATACACCACATATTCATTTTACAAAATCACTGTTAAATCTTGATGGCAGCTGTGGCCTAGTGGTTAAGGAAGCAGACCTGGGTCTGCAAGGCTGCAGGTTTGAATCCACCAGCTTTAAGATCGTGTTATATATAGAACTCATGATAAAGAAAGGAAGCAAAATCTCCACAGCAGCAAATGTTTGTCCAATGATGACAATCACTTCTACACCAGACACTTCTTTGTTGCGATTCAGGACAGAGAGCAGCGTTCATCAACAGACAGATGACAAATTATTTTCTCCAAATAAAGTTGGTGAACCATAACCTGTGTAAGGGACACACATTTTTTTTTTTCATGTGGGAATCAACTTCATGTCTCATATAAGTTGTATCACAACTTGTCCTGAATTTCTTGAATTTTCCAAAGCTGCTCTGGTTTTACCACAATCCAGTGACAGTGAAGAATGCAGTGCAGGCTGATACAGTATCTCAGGGCTGTGACCTGATGTTCATCAAACTGTGAGCATGCATCAATCACAGGATCATCACAAACTGTAGCTGCACATGATGGAAGATTCTGACTAAAAAAACAACAAAAGAGAGGCTGCAGCTTCAGACAAAAGGTGAAAAAAGTTCAAAACAAAGCATTTTGGAGGAAAAACAGAAAGGAAATCTTTTTGTACTTTCTGTGCCAAACAAATTTGTCAACCTGTCTCCAGAGCAAATAACGTGAAATTTCAATATTGTGGTAAAACAAGAAAGATTTTCAACATAACACCCTTCAGTTCCAAAATCTCAAATGTTCCACCTTCCGTGTATTTTGGTGAAATACCTATTGAACTTCATCTCAAAAGTCTGTGTGGTTTATAATATGTCAACATCTGCCATTAATATTTCAGAGAAAGCTGCTGTGGGATTTAGTGACAGCACCTGCAGGAGCTGCTGCGGGTCTCCAAATCCTGGTGACAGACACTTTTGCCTGCCTCTCAGCAGGATGTCGACGCAACCTGGAGGAAACTCACAAACACAGAGAAGAGATGGATTATGGGCATTAAAATAGAGCTGTGCACCTGCTACCTAACATTTACCAGCACAGGGACTGGAGGGAGTAGCGACATTGGCAAATGTCGCTGGAAGGAAAGAATGAGAGAGATGGAAAAAAAAAAAAAGAATCTCAACTTCAGACAAGTGGTGTCCCCAGACAAGAAGATTTTCACAATGTGTCAATCAGAGGACAAGCAATTGATAAAAGAAATTGCAGTAACATTGTGATACTGGTGTACGGCTTCTCTACAGTACTGAAATGTTACTGCTGTCCACTTTTTGCAAACCAAACCTGATGATAAAGTCAACTGATAAAAAATGTGAATCAAATCCTGGTCGGGACAGGAGTGCTCTGGCAATATCATGTATTTTTTTTTTTTTTTTTTTTTCTTATGGCTTGTCCTTTATTCAGTGGTTGCCACAGCGAATCAACGTGTTCCTTCTCCCCTGTCCTCTGTATCTTCAACTACCTCCATGTCCTCCCTCACATCATCCATCAATCTCCTCTTCATCTCCTACATGGGAAGCTCCATCTCTAGGGTCAGTCTTCTACCAATGTAACCACTGTCCCTCCTCTGAACATGTCCAAACCATCTCAATATGTCTTCTCTAGCTTTGTCTCCAAACCTTCCTGTCTGTGTTGTCCCTCTAAAATCCTGGTCGGGACAGGACTGCTCTGGTAATATCATGTAATTTTATTTTATTTTTTTTTTCCATTTTGGCTTGTCCTTTATTCAGTGGTTGCCACAGCGAATCAACGTGTTCCTTCTCCCCTGTCCTCTGTATCTTCAACTACCTCCATGTCCTCCCTCACATCATCCATCAATCTCCTCTTCATCTCCTACATGGGAAGCTCCATCTCTAGGGTCAGTCTTCTACCAATGTAACCACTGTCCCTCCTCTGAACATGTCCAAACCATCTCAATCTGTCTTTTTCTAGCTTTTTCTCCAAAGCTTTCCTTGTCCATCACACATATGGGCAACAAGGAAACCAAAATCCTTAAACGACGCAATGTCCCATAGGACATTGAATAACTAATCAGACAAACATGGCATATTTGAAGGTTGTTAGCTGCACTTAATTCATGAGGGATATTCACACAGTGAGCTGAGACATGAATGCTTTACATGAGCTAATGTGGTGTGAAGATAACGCATGAAGCTAATTTGTCACGGCCTCTTATCAACATTTAAATGCCACGCAGTGTGTCTCTTGGAACATTAATGACAGTATTGTAATAGTGTCTAATTAGTTTTAAGATAAAAAAATAAAATAAATAACCAATTATTATTATTATTATTATGGTTGGCAGTGGTTGCCCAGCGGTTAAAAGAGCAGAGATGGGTTCTTTAAAGCTTCAGGTTCAAATCCTTCAGCTGCCAGGTTGCCACTGAGGCGGCACAGTACTGTCCTGACCCACAAAACTTCCAGTGAACTCTCCACCCACAGGAAGGCTCACAGTACGGAGCAGTGTGAGCACTGAATTTTTTTTTATTAGAATTTCATTAGAAAATAAATCGAAGTCTGTATTTTTTTAAGATTTTATACCCATTATATAGCCAACATTACAGCCATTATGATAGCCAGCAATTTTGTCAAGTGTATATAAATTAAATGATTAAAGCTCAGTCAGAATGGAGTCAAACCAGTAGAT
Source organism: Paraplagusia blochii (assembly GCA_016785265.1). NCBI lineage: Eukaryota > Metazoa > Chordata > Actinopteri > Pleuronectiformes > Cynoglossidae > Paraplagusia > Paraplagusia blochii. The sequence continues at coordinate 15,436 of JAFBJS010006221.1, forward strand.
CAAAAGACATTCACTGGGCTTATATTGTGCAAAGAGGTTTTTACACTGAGTATTCCTATTCATTCTTTTTCACAGTGGCTCTGTACAACCGTCATGTCTCTTCCTGTCCCGTGTCAACGTCACTGCTGTTTTTTTTTATTATTGAACAATGTCAGCTTGACTAAAACTGGAGAAACAAACCTTGAACAAATATAAAGTTGTGTAATCCTTCATTTATATGCTAGAAAAACATTCATTTTCTGCCTATTTTTTTTTTTTTTGACCTGAGATGAGCACAGAATATGGTTCCATATGAAAATGTCAAATAGATAGCAGCACAAACATAAAGGACAAAAACAACAAGTGCTATGTTTCATCCTTGGAGGACAGCATCTGCCAGAACATAAAAGTCAAGTAGATTCCTGGTACAACATAAAACCCCACGCAGGATGGAACCAATAGGTCAGACTGTGGCCTTCTGGTTTTGTTGTAAATCTGCAGGTCACCTTTTACAGTTGTGCCTCAAATGGGTGCTCCCGTAGAAAAAAAAAAAAAAAAAAATCTCTCTCTCGCTCTGACCTCGTGCGTCAGCTTTTTTTCCTGGCTGATAGCATCTGGAGATGTAATTAAAAAGGCAAAAGGTGAAAAGCGGGAATGATCAGGCGCTGTGAGACCTTTCCCTCCGGTGGTCACAGACATGCTCACTCCATTTGTTTTGTCCCAACAAATAACCATTTATTCTTCACACATTTACTGAAAATTACAGTTTATTGAAAGGACACGGAAAGGTCAGAGAACACGGGAACATGTAGCTAGGAGTTACTACTCAGTGCATGGCACATTCTCAGGGAGACGACCCATTGTGAGTCTTTGGCTCTTTGCCTCTGGAGTGTTAAAGGCAGAAAGAGTGCTGAAATATTAAACGTTGAACAGTTGGCCAGCCAACTTGAGCCTCTATATTTCAAAATTGTGGAGGAGTAAATTAACCGTGCTACGATGAGTGACAAACAATAGTCTAAGTTGGGTGGGAGTAGTAGTAGTAGTAGTAGTAGTAGTAGAAGTAGTAGTAGTAGTTATAGCAGTAGAGGTACGGGGTATTTTTATTTGTCAACTGATTTATACTTCACAGGATACAGTGTCAGACCTCACCAGTGCAAAGGGATTTTTCTAGAAAGATCACACATTTAGAAAGCAGTGTTTTCACTCTGAGTAAAAGTCAATATAAGTAAAACAACCAAAAGAACGATCATGAAACAAGTAGTCAGTGCCATTGCTACCTTTTTTTAAAAAAAGAACTTCTAGAATGCATGCCATTTTACTATGAAGATTTTTTTTTTTTTTTTTCCGATGACATTTTGAAGTTTAAACAGTTCCAGTGTCTCAGCTTCCGCAAACAATGCTGATATGTGTATGTGTAGCCGTGTGTGCGTCTTCAAACCTGCGTGTTTGTGTGTAGTGAGTGTCTGTGGGCGCACATTGTTTTTTTTTTTTTTGTTGTGAGTGTGCGCCCGTGTGTGCTCTTAGAAAGATCCTCCAAGCCATGAGGGGGCGTCGTGTTTTTGGATGCGAACGTCGTCCTCTCAGTCGAGTTTATGTGGCTTTGTCTTTCTGCTGCTGCCTCCTTCTGCCTCCGTGCTGTTGCCAGAGAGCTCGGTGGCGTTTTGTCCAGCTCGCACTTGGCTCTTGTGCTGTTGAAGGACAAAGATATTTTGGAGAAGTAAGACTTGATAAAATAATAACATGTTAATCAGGGACGGACAATGAGAAAATTACTTTTTATTCATTCGTTTTTATAATTTACACAGTATCAGGACAACATGATTTCCCCATGCAGAATGAAACAAAACAAATTAACAAATAATAGAGACGTATATACAGTATATATATATATATATATGTCCTGTGTGCTGTTCCTTGGGAGCATATGTATCAAACTCAAGGCCCGGGGACCACATGTGGCCCACCAAGTCATTTTGTAGGGCCCGCAGGACCTGATAAAGCATTTTAAAAGATGCCCAGGTCTTAACTTGATGAATTAAAGATACATTTTTTTTTTGACAAAGGAAACGCCAGGGTTCACCTCCTGGGCAAGTTCGAATCCTGGCTAGGGTGGTCTACTTCCAGTGGGCTCACCTTCTGCAGGAAGGTACAGTATTGTGCAATGTGATTTGGGTGGCAGTTGTGGAGACGGCTGCCCCCGCCACCAAGTAATGGATACGTGGATGAAAACGGACGGTTTTATAACACAGCCATGAGCAATATTATTTATGTAAATAATAAACAACATAATAAATAATAATTTAATGCAGAATGATGTATTGATATATTATGGAGTAGATTAATCTTTACAGTCTTTCCTTTGGAACCGGACCTTCAAGAAAATTATATTGTTGATGTGGCCATCTGGTTAAAATGAGTTTGACACTATTATTAACACAATTTAAACAATAATAATAATAATAAAAATATAATAATAATAAAAAAAAAAAACATTTCCACACCCTGATATTCAGTTATGTTCTTGCAGGGGCTTCAAAGCTATTGTCTGGTAAAACAGTATTCACGTAGGAAGTAAGGTTTTTGAGTATGAGCGTTATTCTATCACAAAAACTAAAGTTAATTGAATAATTAGAAAATGAAGGAGATCTTTTATCATAACTTCAGTGTATTAGAAAGGTACCATGAGTGAGTTCTCAGTCTCACTGAATGAATACTGCATTAATCTACTGTTCAGACTGGAGTCACTCAGCTGAAATGCAGTGATCGTGGAACAGACGTGAGCTGCTCTACAGATGAGAAAATATTGTACACCGTGGAATTATTGGATTTATACAAGAACAGTAGAATTAGCAAAAAAAAAAAAAAAAAATTTGAGCACAACCTGATGGAGCTCATCTTATAGTTATAGAGCCCGGGAGTTTTGCAGTCAGACGACGTGACGTAGAGAAGGATTGCTCAACACTTGCAACTGGACTTGAAGAAAACACCACTGATTAGAAGAGAACGATCCAGAGAACGAGCAGCATCAGCCAATTCCTGATGCTGCTATTTGAGCTACACACATTTCACTACTAAGAAATACTATATGCTACTAACATGATCCTATTACCTGTTTTCTTTCTCTTTTTTTTTCTGGGATGAAAGTTTGTTTTGTGCATGAGATAAAGAAAGTGATTGTTGAGGGAAGTTCAGGGGTCAGAGTAAAAAGCATGAGTTCAGGTGATATTAAGAAGCAGAGTTTTGTCCTGACAGCATTTGTTCACACTTCAGTGATGTTGAAAGACAGCACACTTCTTAGGACTGTGTTGGTGTGTGGGAGAAGGTCTCGTCATGAAGGTGTTTTTGCTGTCAAAACATCAAAAACTAAAAAAGAGAGATCTTGAGAGAGGACTTTTGATTTATACGTATGTAAGTATACACCTTATGTATTAAAACAGAGGGGTCAAACTCATTTTACCAGCGGGCCACATCAACAACACAGTTTTCTTGAAGGGCTGGTTGTAAATGGAATACTGTACAGATGTCACTGCTCCAAAATGTATGTACTTAATTATATTTATAAGTAACAAGTATTGTTTATTGCTGTGTAACAAGACTACTTTTAAATCATCAGGTTGAGAAACACTGCTCTATAGACAATTTTAAAAAACCTTGTCAAGCTCTAGCGGGCCGTACCAAATGATTCTGCGGGCCAGATATGGCCCCCGGGCCTTGAATTTGACACGCATGTATTAAAATATTATCTATATGTGAATACACACTGTACAGCAATTTCCCAAGATATAATCGTCCAACTAATGAAGATTTAAGATGAGAATAAACAATGAGACTGTAATAAAATGAATTTTATGTTTTTTTGGAAGTCTTAATTGTTTTTGGTAATTCTTAGGAAATAATCCTGTCTTATCTGAAGCTGTAATGGTAATGATAGAGTGAAGTTTAATATATTAAAAAAATTAAGAACATTTCAGCTTAGAAACAGTCTCTGAAACCCACAGTTATCATTATCTGTATATATTTATGATTAAACTTTGCATCTATGAAGAGGTCAAAATGACCCGGACCTTTTCTTATAACGTGTCACCGTTGGTTTAAATAGGAACTGAGCTTTATGAACTGAAAACATCTTTTCCACACAAATGTTTACAAATACACCCATCCTATCTTAACACACTGATCCAGACTGCATTATGGCATGGACTTGAAATCTTGGCATTGTTAGGTAGAATGCCAAGTGGCAGATGGAGAATTGTAAACCAAACCAGGACTGGGTTGTGGACAGATGAGAGACGCAGTGCAGTGAACCATGTTCCTAGTCTAATGCCAAGAGAGTGTTATTTGCTTGGGAGCACTAAGTGTAAAGTTTGCTAGTATAGAGATTACATTGTTTCTACGGTAGTGGACCAGAGTTATACTGCTGCAGCTTTTCATACATTTGGACAATTGTATGATTTTCCACAGAGCTGTCTGAATGAGCTGCTGCTGGGCTAAAGTACATGGCTGTGCTGTGGTGCACAATGTTCCATCCATCAAGACATGATTGGTTGCGTTTGGTGTAAAAGAAGTGGCTTGAACCACAGTCCTGACAGCAACTGCATTGAATCCCATCTGAAAGAGCTACAGAGGAGATTGTGAGCCAGGGCCTTTTATAGACCATCAGTGTCTGCTGAAGACGGATAAATGGACAAGGCTTCTCACAGAGAAACTTTAAAACTCTGAAGACAGCCCTTTAAAAGCGGTGGAAACTGCTACAACTTCTTCTCCCACAGACGACCAGGCGTCTGAATACAGAATGGGTTTCTCCTGTTCTCCTGTGTGAATGGACAAAATGTTTTCTATCCGTTTTCCTCCATTGGCCTCTATTTTGATTTGACAAAAATATTTCAATGAATTGTCTCTGAAGATTATTTATCTCCCAAAACAAAACACTGAAGGTGCCACCGAAATGAGGACAAAAAGGGACGCTTTAGTACAAATTGGTCCACAGCATAAGACTGTGAATGAACACTAATACAATTGGTTAGTTTTAATGGACGACAAGTGCAGTGTCACAGAAGAAAATATTATAGTTATTACAGTAGGCAAATATATATAAATACATAGTCCTTGACAAAAGGCTTATCACGTATCCGTTTATTATTTTACAACAAAAGCTTCTAAACTGATATCTATTTATAAATTGGTTTTAGGAACGGTTGATTTGAAACCTAAAACTCCAAATTAAGTTTTTGTGCGTTTCTGCTGGATATTTGATTAGTGTTGTGGCTACAATATACAGTCCTTGACAAAAGTGTTGTCGCCTACAACAAAAAATGTGGAAATTGAACAAATAAGTTTCATCAAGAATACAAAATATGTGAAATGTGAACATGTTACATACATTGTTGACTTGGATATAATTGAGTGACTCTGGGATAGAAAGAAGAAGCCTGGGAGACAAGGTGGTGGACAAGGAGTTTTGTTAGGCAACTAAACAATAAGCTTTTTATACCTACTCTGAGAAGAAGATGTAAGCAGGAGGTTTGGGTTTTCAACGTTCAAGGAAAATCTCACATTGGCTCAGAGTATTCCTGATGCTGGACTATATTGCAATAGATCATAAAGGGTTAAAAATTAATTCTTCAAACAGAGCCATGAGATAAATGGGCTTCATTGCTTAAAGAAGACCAACAAAAGAAAGGACAACGTTTTAACCACTAACAAATGTCTGGAGATTGAACAACTAACTACTGGACTTGACTTGAAACTTCTTCGACAACTATTCTAGCCACAATGTTGCCAGATTTGGATGGTCACACACAGAGAGATGGTCTGTAGCTGTGGACAAGCACAAATCCTTCAGTCTCTTCCCAATTGTATTACAGACACAGTCCACTGAGCCATAATCCAAGGAACCGGAATCATGGCACCACTTGAAGGACTCCTTCAGACAGCTCTCATGGTTACGCAGGTCGTATAAGTGTCTTCTTTTTCTTTTTGAAACCTCTTTTAAAAACAACCAAATATTATTTTCCTTTTTGAATTTGTGAACAAGCAGCACAAAACACTGCTTGCGTTGAGATAGTACCATCTTGTCTGCTGCTGCTGTGAATGGAGAGCTACTTAAATCTGTCTTCAACTTCATCAGAGTAGATGGAGTTTTTCCGTTACCCTTTTCTAATCTTCTTACAGAGGCATTTTGTCAAAGTTAATGGTGCTAAAACCATTAAACATATCACTAAGAACTCCTGACACCAGGCTGTGAACCTACACTGGTGGCTGTTGTGGTCTAGTGGTTAGAGAACCACACTTAGGTCTGGAGGGTTCCAGGTTCGAGTCCATCATTTGGGGCTCACAGTTCACTTTGGGGATGGGTTAAATCATAGGTGTCAAACCGGATCCTCAAAGGGCCACTGTGGCTGCAGGTTTTTGTTCCAACCTATCCAGTGCAAACTAGTTGACCAATCAGCTGTCTGGAGACTCAGATCAGTTAATTGAAAATTCAAGTCAGGTGTGTTGCTGGTTGGTTGGAACAAAAACCTGCAGCCACACCGGCCCTTTGTGGATCTGGTTTGACACCCCTGGGTTTAATGCAGGTCACATTTCATTGTCTGCAGTGGTTTGTGTCACATTGTCTCAATAAAAAAGATGTTGGCTTCCTTCCAGCAAACCTCCACTGCTGGGACAGTTGGTGGACTAGTGGTTAAGGAAGCGAACTTGGGTCCGCAAGTCCCCGGTTCGAATCACCCTACCGCCAAGGTAACACTGAGGTCCAGTGAGCATGGCAAGCTGTCCACTGTTCACTTTGGTGATGGGTTAAATACAGAGGTGACATTTGGTTGTGTGCAGTGGTGTGAATCACAATATCACAATGACAAGGAGTTTGATTTCCTTCGTTTCCTTTCCTTCCACACATGCATACATTCTTACCTACTGGGTTGAAAATATCAGTTGTTGAAAACAAAGAGTAGGAAATCATGGTTCACACCAAAAATTAAAAAAAAAATAAGAAGTTACTGTTGCTTAGACTGACAGTGTAGCTGTCATTGCTTTTTTTGCTCCACCATCTGCCTCTGCCAAGTGTAACTACACAGTATTAGTGAGGCTTGAATAAAAGTGACACTCTCACAGGGAACATTTATGTTTTAATATTATCTTCACATGGTATAATTTAATGATAAATAACTTGGATTTAAGTCTTTTGTTTTGTGCAATGTCTCTCTCTCCATCTCTCTCTCTCTCTATCTCTCTCTCTCTATATATATATATATATATAAATATAATAAAAAAAATCTATCTATCTAAAATGAAATATCTTTTTTTTTAATGAAGAGTGAGTCATTCAGGATGCAGAGAGGAAAACAAATCCAATAACTGATTTATATATTTCACTGGTAAAATCTTACATTGGAGGTGATATTCACCTGCTGCTGCTCTGGTAGCCTTTTACTCTCTGGTGCTGATCGTTCCGTCTGATTCTGGAAACACTCCACCCCAGTCTAAAGACAAAGAGGAAGGAAGAGTTCAGTGGAGCAGAAGAAAAAACCTCAAGTACAACCTCTATACGTACATTTGGTTTGAAAATATCTTGATTCTCCGAAACACAGCTAACGTTGATTATAAGCTGTTCAACCATTGTCATGTTTCCGCTCTCTTTGTCTGCTTCATTTGCAGAATTTCCTTCCAGGGTTATAATAGTTTTGGATTTTTCCAGTGTAGTTTCAATTTAGTTAGTTTTGCCTTTTAGCACATTAGTTTTAATTAGATTTAGTTTTTTGTAAAAGTAACTCATTTAGTCTTAGTTAGTTTTAGTTTTGTCCAAAATGTTTAGTTTTAATTAGTTTTAGTTTTAGTTTTTGCGAGGTTCGAACAAAGACGAAAACGAAGGGTAGTTCATTTCTCTCTTCAGTTAGTTTCAGTTAGTTTTGTTAAGACACATTTTCGTTTTAGTTAGTTATAGTTTTTTTTATTTAATGATCGTTTTAGTTAGTTTCAGTTAACAAAGAGTTTTTTTCAGTGATCGTTTTCGTATTTCGTTAGTTTTCGTTAACGATGATAACCCTGTTTCCTTCACAGCATTTCAAAATAAACTCCTGCATGTTCTTTCGCGCGCACACAAAGCCATTGGAAGACATCACAATGGTGCCTAAAAGTTAAGTCAGACATTTTTCACCCATTTCTGACATTTTATAGACATACTTATCCATCATAAAAAAAATCAATACTAAAAAAAGGATGAAGCTGCAGGACAGGAGTTGTTGTTTTTCCTCTTGAACAGAGCGGAACGCGTGTCTGCGAGGGACAGGATTGTGTATAAAGAGACAAAAAAAAGACAAAACAGGAAACCAGGGACAATTTCATTTGCAACTGCAAGGATAATGATCAAAAAATGATTCACGAGAATTATGTTCAGCGAGGAATGTAAATGATTAAACACCAAGGCAATTCTTATGCCGTTTTTTTTTTTTTTTTTTTTACAAAATCTATCATACAAATTTATTCACCAAAAGGAGAGAACACTGAGGTTTGGATTTACATATATGCCAGCAAATGGCACAGCAACGGAGGCAACTGGTTTGTGCAGAAATCCTTCTTTTCTTGGTTTATTGGCGCCAGAAAAGGGTGGCTACGCCAGCAGCATCCTTCTCAAGGCCTTGAAAAGACAGGTCCATTTGCACCTTGACAAAGGGTTATTACCATGGCCGTTTTGCCACGAGCAAAATTAGACCACTTTTCAGCAACACATTTTGCACCACCCCCACTTTGCTTGTCGTACAAAATGTCGGTTGTGTCTTCTAAGCGTCAGCCTTTTCAGGCTTTTGTTTCCAATTTTATAACGTTCTACTAAATACTGTTGCATTGATTTTGGTTTCAGGATTTTGTGGGTCGAAAACACAAATGCTTTTATTGCCTCGAGCCTGGGGTGCACTAATCCATCCATGGTGGTTTGAGGAGAGCGTTTGTGTTGGAGTGAAGAAAATCAGCCGTCTAAAGCTAACAAGGACCTCGGGTCCTGCCAACCAGGCAACATCAAAACTATGCAAATTTAAAATGAAAGAACTGAAAAAAAAGCCTTTGACCAGGAGTCCATACAGTATTTTAAAGCTCAAAGCATCGGTTTTGTCCGGAAAAAGAGGAAAACATTCGTGAAACTGATGTTGAACCTCCATATCTGACTTGTATATTCAAGTACAGACTGCAAGCTCCAAAAAGTCTCTCATTTCCTCCCAGCCCACTGGGAGCAAAGGGTAGAGGAAGGAGAGAGTTGATGTTTATGAGCAAATGCAATATCTGAGTCTCTGTTTCAAATATGTCTCCTCTTATCTGTATCATATTGGTTCTCCTTCTTGCTGAAGGGGTTTTTTACAATGCTGTCAATATTATACTATCAATTCTTGGACACGAGTGAACATTGTTCTTGGCACAGTTTCATTAAAGTCCAATCTCTGACCAAGTCTCCACAGATGGAAAATGTCCTTCCTCGGATGCCATGTCATTTAAACCCTGCTGGAGTCCATTTCCTGATAATTGCCTGTCAAAAAATCTAATGAACCCTGTTTGCTGTCCAAATTCTGTCAAATACCGCGCCTCAGATTCATGCTACGAATTGTCAGTGCTGCTCAACGCAGACACTATACGTGTCAGCTACAGTGGGAAGAGCAAGAGTCTGTTTTTCCAACAAAACACCTTGTTAGGGATTAGTTACTGTCCATAAACAGCATTAATGGAATTATTCCCTGAGAGATTCAATGGAATCTGAAGAATTCAGGGTGTAGAAAAGTTGTATTAACAAGATAAGGATATTAAAGATCAATTTTCATTCTCAGTGTAAACTTAAGGTTTCTTTTTTTCCATCTGAACGACATCATCTAAAAAATATTTTCATACGTGCTGACTTTTTTTTGGTGTAGGAACACATTTAAAAAAAGGTTTTCAGATGTTTGGTCAAAAGGCAGTAAATGTGATTTTTTTTTTTTTCTTCTTTTGACATTTAGTAAAGGATGCTTACTGTGTGTTCAACTGGGTATAATTTTCCCAGCAGTTGAAGCTTCACCTTGGCCTGTCGTGCTGTGTTGAATTTGTGTCAATTTTCTGTGCCAGGAGGACAACACATGTCCTCAATACTGAGTGATGGTCAGATCTGGATCAGAATTGGTATTTTTTGCCACAGGCTTCTACACATACAGGTCACTTCAGCTGGTACATGACAGCAAACATAATATAACATGTTTGACGTCCAAGTTTAATGTGGTATTTTTTGTCTTCAGTGTATATCATATGAATATTTTCTAGAGCAGTGATGTCACCAAAGGGCCACAAAAATATTACAATTTCCTTGAAGGGCTGGTTGTAAATGGAAGATTATAGATGTAACAACTCCGTAACATATTAATTCATGTTAATGGGGTTTATTTTTATTTATTAACATAACTAATGACTGTGTAATTAAACTATTATTGATTAGTTTGACAAACTCTGGTGCATTGACACTATACAATGTATAATTATTATTATTATCATAAACCCCCGTAGGCCCTATTAAATGACTTGACGGGCTGTATTTGGCCCACGGGCCTTGAGTTTGACACGTGTTTTGGTAGTTATTGTTTTTCCACATTTCCGCAGCAGGTAACTACCGGTAGTAGCCCTTCTGGTAAACGCAGCGGAGAAAACGGTTTCACAGGATATGTCATTAAGTAGGACATTAGTGCCGTTAATGGACCTCAGGCAGACACTCGTCATTGAGGTTGAGTTGATGTCCAACGAGTGACCTGTTCAGTAGACAGGCGACACCCCTGGACGCATGACCAGAGGTCGTTCCACTTTCACGACCGCAGAAACTCACCTTTTCAATCTGGCACTCCTTAATGCCGTCACGCTCTCTCCTCATTACACCAGTGTTTACGGCTGATTTTCCGTCTGTGGCGATTCTCTGAACCCTTGAGATGTCCTGGAAAACAGAGAAGATTCAAAAAATGGAGACAGAGGAGGGAAGAGGGATGTAAATGCTGTTTGTTAGGAGAAAGGAGAGAACGGGGAAAAGGAACACAACAAATCTAACGGGTTTTGGGTTTATTGTTGAACACAGGAAGATAACCAGCCACCACATTCCCAGAATCAAGATCAAATCCACTGGACGCCTTTTCAATTCTCTCAGCTCAGGCTGTTAATCGCTGGTGGTCAAGTTCACAAAACGGCACGGCCAAGGTCTACCTCACGAAGTGGACATAAATCCAATAACAGCGTTACTTATCTAAAAACACCACAGTTATCGCCACCTTTGGTTTGTCAGTTTTATAGCACTTGCATACAAGGACGCGCATTTTCCCGGTTTACTGTCCACGTTTGACGATAGCCGGCTGTCCACAAAGTACGATTAAGGATAAAGGACGTCATTATTTTTATTGACATGACATTGTGTGGCTGCAAAATGTCCTATCAGTCACCTCGGTAGTTGATGAGACAAAGGACTTTCATTTTAACTGGTGCTTTATAGACCGATGAGGTCGTCTTATATAAGTTGTTTGTGTACTGCTGATTTTGACAGTCTATATTTGGAATGAACTTTAGCTCGCGTCACACATAAGTTCTTTAGTTACAACTTGAAGAGTTTAAGGGTATAAATATATGTAAGAGTAGCTAAATGTAGTGTTTTTTTGTTGGTATGTTACTTAATTAAGTTGAATTGCTGTCTTATGATCTGAATGACGTTATGTTGGAACTTCCACCTGATGGAATTTGTTGTTACAAAAAATGAAAATTAACACCATCTAAAAGGGCAAACTAGAGATATATGTAAATTATCTTACTTCACATAAACGCTTCATACAGTACACACACACACCCCTAATTATATATATAAACAGTATATATGTATATATATATACATATATACAGTATATATAAACTCACTAGAGCCTGAAATGTGTAAAAAAACAGTGTAAAAAGATTTTAATACAACTTTTATTTACCACTAAACAATCAGACAGAACACTGTTAAGTCCTTAATATAATGTTAAGGACCTATGAACACAACACCTGATTTTCCGGCTCACACCTGACACGTGTGCCAGTCCATAATTCCAGATATGTGGGGCTTTGACGCATCCTCATAGATATAGTTTAAATAGTGATTCTTATACATTTTTACCCTATTTGTGCTGCTCTGGTCACTACAGATTCCGGAGTCCAATCTATTTCACTTTACGTTTGGTCTTGGCTCAGATATAAATCTGATTTGTTGCTGCTTGACATGATGAATGGTCTATTTAGAGTTCCTGTTCTTTCCTTTTTTTTTCCAATTCACAATGAAATATTTGCATCAGTACCCTGGAAAAAAAAGAAAAATTCAAAGTACAATATTCTGGGTTAGTGTGAAAAAAAATTGAACAACATCAAACAGAACTGTGGGTCTTTATCGCATGTTATAAAAGAAAGGTTAATAAAAAGTCAAAAGTAAACTGGGATCATAAATTTAATTGTGGCTTTTTGTCGTATTTGCTCCAGGTATTTTTGTAAACTGCATCCCTGAGCAGTACTTTTGAAAAATACTGAAAAAAAAGACCAATAAAATCTCCCACTTCACAGACTTTGTGGTATAAAAAACAAATTTAATGTTTTGCCTGCAGTCATTCATGAAAGGTCCTGTTCAATGCAGGGATTTTTCTTCACACACCATAAGACTGAAGACTTTACCTTTTGCTTCACTCTGGGATTTAATATGCTGACTCTATATACAACAGGTTGAAGGTTTTAGTCACGGAAACATATAAAATATTGACTTTCTAGCATCACCATCAGAAAACCAGCCTGTGACGGTACATTTAATTCAATGGGCTTCATTTAATGAAGGTAAGATAAAACAAACTGGTCGACCTGTCATTGAGCTGATGACAAACTATGAAGAAATGATCTTTTTTGTTCTTTAATCTAAAATTCATCACAAGAATAAAGTGAAGGAATTGTAAATTTTACCCCATGGTTAATTGAATTCAAATCTCTTCTTTCTGACTGCAACAACAACAAAAAAAAAGTCAGAAAAAAATGCTTTTGTATCACATGATAAATGCATCTATTTAACCACAAGGAGTCTGAAAATCTGCATTAAGACATAGACAGATGGACCTTAATGAGGGTCCACGAGGACACAATGCAATATTGTAGTAGGGCAAATTACATGCTGTCTGCACAATCATAAATTTGACTCTGCATTTCCGCTGGTCATTACATTAAACACTAATGTTTGGAAGAAAATGAGGCTAAAATGTACCTGCAGAGCAGAGTAGCTGCAGATCTTCAACTTTTACTAAAGAATCAATAAATACTGCCTTAAAAGAATTTCAATTATTTTATGGGTCCATAGAAAGGAACATTTTTTTTCTATTGTATCACCTTAAGCTGTTATTTTGCACAAAGCTGAAATGTAATAGTGTCTCTCACCGGGTCAAAGATAAGCATAACTCAGTTTGGACGCTGGACGAATATAAACATCGCTGTCAAAGCTGCATCTTAAGGCTGGAGCTCAACCTTTTCAGCTGCGTTAAACATTTCAATCATCACTTGACAGAACTTGCAGCAATCAGACGATTTTTAAAAATGTTTTCAGACCCTTGATCTAAGACATCTCCCTTAACTAGGGTGAAATCTGAGTTTTGTCAGACTGCAGTATTTTGCCCGAGATTGGTACTTAATCAATCAATCAACCTTCATAAAATGTTGTGTCTGAAAAATCTAAAATATTCCAGTAATTTAATCACATTAATACATTAAATGCTTATTACTGGATGAAGCCAGAATTAATGGTAGTTAACATGAAAGCTAATTGCATGTTGCATTCCATAAATGGATGGACCTATGCCTGGATAAAGTCCTTGAAGGCTCCAATATGTTAATAAAAAAAACATGTATTTTCTCAAATAAACATCTGTATCTGAACCCACGGAAAATCTGATTTATTATTAACAAGGACTTTCATCCTTGTTATTAAGGATTTATTAATACATTATAATCATGTAGGTGGAAGAAGAAGGAACAACGCAACAGTGTTGATTTAATATTTAACTATTTGGAAAATATGACATAAATAGAATTTATACAGTGTAGCTAGAGCAGAATTACTAATAACATCTATTTAATCATCTTTATCTGCAACAGGGATGGAGCAGCTGCAGTCTCCATGACTGACACCCAAATCTCACCTCTCCATAATGTGAGCCCTCCTGTGGGTGGTGAACCCAACTAGAAGTTATGTACCATTTAAATACATATGATATGTGCTTTCTTGTAACTACAACATGCTATTCAAATTCTATTACTAATAAAATGCAGCAAAATGTGCAAAATCTGAAGCACACATTTCAAACTCAGGCCTGGGGGCCAAATGTGGCCCGCAATGTTGTTATTTTTGGTCTTGCAAGATCATATTTGATGAGAACCACAGCTCCCCCTACAGTAAATAGCTAGAAATGTATGCACCATGTTATAGTACATTTTACATTGTGTTTAATCTTCAGTGGTGCACCAATATTAATGAGTCTATTTTATTTTTATTGGTCTGTTTTGTTATTGTAAATGCAAATCAATAAACTCTGTCATTTAAACTAAAGCCAGTGTCTATCAAAGGTCTGTCTGTCTGCCAATTTTTTTTTTTTTTCCACAACAGTTCTGTTCAGTGTCAGCAAGGCCTGTGTGTTAAAAGGCTTCCTCCTCTCCGCCAAAACATAGTGGAACAGTCCTGCTCCGTCAGGCTACGTGCAATAACGATCACACTTTCATCCACATTGGATAATTAGCGGAAATTCAGACGTGCATTTGTAGACTAACAACCCCGTCGCCGTGCATTCCCCTACGGTTCCGTTAAAACGGAGCAACAAAAACGATGTAATAACACGACTCGGCATAATTGTGGAGCTAAATTATTAATGAGGAACAGCAGACGCTCAACAAAAAGTCATTGACATTTGTTCCCCTGTCAGTGGTCGCCTGTTTTTGACCTCCGCCTCTCAGCTGTTTGCCTGTGTCATGCACAGTCACAACTGTTGTTTGCATGTCTGGGATTTAATCGGAAACAAATTTGGCATTGATTAAAATGATATGCGACCCACCACCACGTGCACAGGCAGAGTGGACAGATGGAGCATTCCGGTAATTTTTCCAGAGGGGGTGGAACTGGGATTTATCACACATCCTGTCAGAGTGTACAAAGCCTACAACAGATAATGGAGAAGGCAACTGCACACATGTGGAGAGCTGCTATTTGTATGGTAATGAAGTGAAAAGTAATAACTTCATTAGCATAAAAAAAATCAACACGCATCCATCTGAGTTCCATGCACTTGTCTCTGTGAGATGCTTACATCGCACATGAGCCTGCACTGATACGAGGCGGGATAATAGGAACCGGAAAAATGACAACTAAAAAAACAGGACGTAATGGTTTTATTTTGGTTTGTACCGAACACTAAGCAGAGTTTATGTTAATGGCAATGAGACGATTTCAGAAAATTGTTATTGTAAAATCCGGTGTTATATAATTATTATGCCCGGACAGAGCGGCCAAACAATGTTGACGTAGTTTGTTAAAGAGAATAACAATAATAAAATCCCAAACGTGGAATTTGCCAAACATGCAGAGGCTGCATTAAAACTGGAAAAAAGCTTCTAAAAAGACAGACTTTACAATAGGAAACAGGAGGATAAAACAATGGTTAACATGTTACCTTGAACAGACAGCAGCTGGTGAGTTTTAAAATTAAAAAAGTAAAACAACCTCTGGAAGGAGAAGTATATTTATAATCTCCATAAACAATAAATAGAAACTCTGTTTCAAAATTATGCAGAATTGTTGTGTAATGTCAATCGTAACAATAGATACTTGTTTATATTTATGAAATGTTAAAGCCAAAACAGACACAGAAAATAATTAAGTTTACAGTTGAAGCTTGATGTTGACCAACTGAACACTCAGCTCGGGGACCCACTGTTGTCCAACTGTCCAACTGTCACACTATTTCTTGGGTGATTTCTAAGGACGTCTGTTTAAAATACAGTCGGTATGTATTGGTGTGATTGTTAGAGGTTTTCCTCCAACGATGAGAACCCAATAAGACAATGCCTGGTTCTTGACAAATTTGTTGGAATCACACATGGGGTCCTGACACGTTTACCTCAGATTTGTTGGTGAAAGACTATATACAGTGTATTGGTATTGGTTGGACATTGTGTGTTGTGTGGACAATATCTGAAAAAATTGATAACGGCAGAAGAAACTGCCGAAACAATATAGATGCATGAAAATCCCTACTTGCTTAAATACTTTCCCTTTTTGACACAGCGAGTCAACAATTTCCATCTCCCCCTGTCCTCTGTATCTTCTACTCTAACTCCAACTACCTCCATGTCCTCCCTAACTGCATCCATCAATCTCTGGTAGCTCCATCTCTAGGATCACTCTTCTACCACTGTCCCTCCTCTGAACATGTCCAAACCATCTCAATCTGTCCACTCCAGCTAATCACCTCATGCCTCTCCTAAAGAGAATCCCAGCTCGGACACGTCCAGCTCTGCCTCCTGTCTTCTGTCCATTGCAGGCGTCTCTAATCTATACATAACGGTTCCTATTAGTTTTACATTAGTTTATTCAATTGAAAATGTAGAACAAATGGTTGTGGTTATGAAATATATATATATATAAGTATATATGTATATATGTATGTATATATAT
>JAFBJS010006223.1:5640-22538 GCA_016785265.1 Paraplagusia blochii
GTCTGTTTCTCCGTCTATCTGTCTTCCTGTCTGTCTGTCTCTCTCTAACTGTTAGTCAGCCTGTCCGTCACTCTAATTGTCTGTCTATCTGTTTCTTTTACTGTCTGTCTGTCCCTCCATCTAGCTGTCTGTCTGTTTCTCTATCGGTCTATCCATCTGTCTGTCTGTCTGTCTGTCTGTCTGTCTGTCTATTTCTCTAAGTTAAAATCAGATTTACAGTTCTGATTTGTTGCTTTGTCCAATAGTTTTTGCCAAAACAAAGTTTCTTATTTAATTTCCCTATTTCACAAACGTCAGCCCAGGGCTGTGGACATCAACCAACGACCAATCAACACAGCACTTCCCTCTGAAGGACCAGTCACAACTGAAAGACTATGAATGGCACCACTTCTGTATTAATACATGGTTCTGCATTTGATTAGTTTTAGACGTTTCATTGCGGTGTAAAAATTGATTTGTCAGGTTTTTAAAAAAAAAAACAAAACTGCAGCTTTCTGAGCTCCCACGGGCCACACAACACGACCGGACGGGCCAGATTTGGTCCGGGGCCCCCGGGTTTTCCCACATGTGCTTTGAATTTCCTAGGATCTAAAATTAAAATGTCTTTGGAGAACCTCTGTGTGTTGACATGTATCTGTGTCAAACACAGACTCTCTCCTCATTAAACCTTGGCTCCGACTTTCACTCAGTCAATGAGAAACAGACCAGAGCGAGTGATGAAAGTCTCCGAAAGCAAACAAACACAAAAAACTGCTTCTCTATAAAATCACAGTCTGTTCTCCTCCTCTTTGTCTGGGGGGGGTTTCTCCTTCATTTACTCCCTCTGCTCCTCCCTCTGTTCTGGCAGTGACTTCACCTCTCCCTCCCAGAGGAGTCGCCCTGTCCGTATTTAACGGAGTTCTGCAGCAGTCCGTCTCCTGATTGGTCTCTTTCCTCCAACTTTCCTGCTCCTTTTCCTCCTCGCTGACCCAGAACCAAACAGTCGTGAGGACTCACCAGGAGCAGAGGACGGCGGTGTCTGCTTCATCTCTGTGGTTTGTCCTATAAACTCACGCTGCCTTCACTGACCATTAGCTGCAAACGTCTTTCCACTGCGCTTCTGCTCAACATCACCTGTCACTTAAACGGACCGGACCGGACTCCTGCTCCCCTCCCCCTTCTCCTCCTACTCCTACTCCTCCTCCTCACAGCAGAAAATGTAAAATAGCTGATTATGGCACCGCAGGTTGGTTCTGTCCCAAAACTTCTTCATCTCTTAAAGGTTTTCTATTGTTTCTATTGGAAGACTTAGAAATAACCGTCAGGGCCAGCAAAGCCTTCTCTGCTGGCCCTGACTGTATATCTAAATATACTCAGAAAAATACATTGCTCTCTCAAATATTTCTAACATAATTACATTATATATGTATCTTTTATTATTATAAAAAGTTGGATAAAATCTTTTTATCCAATCTAAAAAAAAAAATTCAGCTAGCTAGTGTTGTCAGGTTCCATGAAATCTGCCAGGGCCTTCAGAGTCAAAAGTGAAGGCTCTTCCCACTGTAAGTGAATGGACACAACCCGTTTGGAGCGCTCAGACCAATCATTCTTGCGAGATTGCGACCTCAGGGCCTTCTAGCTGGCCCTTTGTAGAAGGGCCACGTAGGTGTCCCGTGATTGGATAAGCTCTCCCTGGAATCTGCCAATGTCATCTTGCAACATATTGAATCTGAACTAGGAGATTTGGTATCAGGATTCCTAAGTCCTGGAGTCACTGATGTTAATTTGAGGCGTATTCATTTGACGTCACAAAACTATGACATCACTGAAGGCCTACGGTTGAAATGCACAGCCCACCACTGTATTCCACAAGGAAATAATTTCTATCGTAAACCTCTCCACACTGGGAAGACTCCAGGCCTCAGGTGCAGGTGGAGAGGATGGAGCGAAACTGTTCATCTGACTCCAGCCTGTTCTCCCTTCACTCGGCACACACAGGAATCCCGTGTCTAATTGACGGGATGGTATTTCCTCAGCGGAGAGTGTTAGCAGCAGCAGCAGCAGCAGCAGGTTTCTTCCTCTCCAGCCTGTGCAGGTCTGTGGTCAGCAGATACGGGCTGTCACCAGAGCAGGCGTGTGTTTTTACTGTGACACGTTCTGCACCTGTCATCCGCACAAGTTCCTCCTCTCGGAGAGGGAATCTCCGGTTCTCCTGCTCTAAAAATACCCACAGAGTGATTCCTGTTGCTGTTTGTTTGGTTTGACTGTTGATACCTGATACCTCCACAAACACTGGCCACTGACGGACTCAGTTACTGGAACACACACACACACACAGACACACACACACACACAAAACACAGATTTTGTGTTTAGAAATAAACAGATATTTAATGGAAATCATCCAGGTATGGGGAATCTACAGCTCGCGGGCCAAATATGGCTCTTTTTGGCATTTAAATCGGGTCCACTGACTCCTAACTCCATCTCCCCCTGTCCTCTGTATCTTTCACTCTGACTCCAACTACCTCCATGTCCTCCCTCTCTGCATCCATCAATGTCCTCTTTGTCTCCTGGTAGCTCCATCTCCAGGATCATTCTTCGACCAATGTATCCACTGTCCCTCCTCGGAGCCAAAAAATGATACATTGTGGGGAACCAGGTCGGGGGTGCGGGGGTTTGGGGGGTGTGGGGGACAAGTAAATTAGGACTAAAGACTAAAATTCCAAACCACTTCTAATGGGGAGCTGAAGACATTGAAGGGGAACATGTCCTCTTCTTCTTGTCCTTTCAGCTTGTCCCTTTTTCAAGGGTTGCAACAATGAATTTTCCATCTCCCCCTGTCCTCTGTATCCTCAACTCTGACTCCAACTACCTATATGTCCTCCCTCACTGCATCCATCAATCTCCTCTTTGTCCATCCTTGTCTCCTAAAGAGAATCTCAATTTCTCCAAACTCCAACTCTGCCTATTGTCCTCTGTCCATTCCTAGTGTCTCTACTCCATCCAGCATGGGCTGTCTCCCAACCGTCCTGTCTTCTTCTTCATTTCACTTCTTCTACTCTGACTCCAACTACCTCCATGTCCTCCTTCACTGCATCCATCAATCTCCTCTTTGTCTCCTACCTAGTAGCTCACGTCCCTCCTCTGAACATGTCCAAACCATCTCAATCTGTCTTCTCTAGCTTTTTTCTCTCCAAATCTTCCTGTCTGTGTTGTCCCTCTAATCACCTCATTCCTGATCCTGTCCATCCTTGTCTCTCCTAAACAGAACCTTCAGCATCTTAGGTCCACTGACTCCTAACGCTGCGTCCAACTTTTATTATCCATCATGGCTCGCAAGCCAGATGTTGGCCCACTCCTGTCTTCTATCTTTTTGTGTCCTGATGTTTCCAGGTAGACTGTGAAAGTGACTGTTTGTCCTTGACTTAAGTAAAAAAAAAAATAAACAGTTTATTTTGGTTCAACTCTGGTGAATCAACCCTCACTTGCAGGACGGTCTCCCGCCTTCGTACCATGAACTCTCTCTGCGTGTCGGCAGGAATGTCAACTGAGACTAATCTGCTGCTCAGCTCTGCCGTCTGGGTGTTTATCCTGGCAGGAGAGCAGAGAGACAGACGCTGACACTGAGACAGACGCTACACTCTTACTACTGCTGCTAGTGTCCATTCCTGTGTTGGCCCAGTGATCGTCCAGATTCTCTGCAGAGACAAACACGCCCTCAAAGACTTTGAGTGAAATCGATGTCTGTGCTCAGAGGCATCATGGGTCAGGGAGGGATTATCCAATTAAACAATTACGGCTCTCTGCTCCTCCACCTCCTCCACCTCCACCTCCTTCTCTGCGGTGGAAATACACACACAGTTCTGATATATTGTACCAGGAATGTCAAATATATTTAGAGAGACTCTGTGGTCACTGGTATTATTTGTAGACGCTTCGCTCTGAATGAGTTCTTAATCATTTCTTCACCTGGACTCTGATGTCTGTCCATCGACTGTCCTTGGAGACATGTTAATGAAGCATTGACGCTGATGCTGCTAGTACTACTGATGCAACTGATAGTACTACTCACACTGCTGCTGGTGCTGTTGCGGGTACTATTCACACTGCTGGTGCTGGTACTACTGATGCTACTGATGCAGCCGCTGGTATTACTGAGATTGCTGCTACTGGTACTACTGACACTACTACTACTGTTGGTATTCTACTGATGGTACTATTCACACTGCTGCTAGTGCTGCTGCTGATACTACTGATGGTACTGATGCAGTAGCCGGTACTACTGAGATTGCTGCTGCTGCTACTACTGTTGGTACTACTGGTTCTATTGACACTGCTTTGGGTGCTGCTGCTGGTACTACTGATGCAGCAGCTGGTATTACTGAGATTTCTGCTGCTGCTACTGGTACTACTAACACTGCTACTACTGTTGGTACTACTGATTCTACTGATGGTACTATTCACACTGCTGCTAGTGCTGCTGTTGATACTACTGATGGTACTGATCCAGTTGCTGGTATTACGGAGATTGCTGCTGCTACTGGTACTACTGGCACTGCTACAACTGTTGGTACTACTGATTCTACTGATGGTACTATTGACACTGCTGCTAATGCTGTTGCTGATACTACTGATGGTACTGATGCAGTAGCTGGTATTACTGAAATCGCTATTGCTGTTGCTGGTACTACTGACACTGCTATTACTGTTGGTACTACTGATTCTAGTAATGGTTCTATTGACACTGTTTCGGGTGCTGCTGCTGGTACTAATGATGTAGCAGCTGGTATTACTGAGATTGCTGCTGCTGACATTACTGGCGCTGCTGCTGCTGCTTTTAGTACTACTGATGCTACAGATGGTATTACTGAAATCGCTATTGCTGTTGCTGGTACTACCGACACTGCTATTACTGTTGGTGCTACTGATTCTACTGATGGTACTATTGACACGGCTGCAGTTGCTGGTACTACTGATGGTACTGATGCAACAGCTGGTAATACTGTGATTGCTGCTGCTGTTAGTACTACTAATGCAACTGACGGCAATATAGACACTACTGCTGGTACTACTGGTACTATTGGTGCTACTTTTGCAGCCACTGGTATTAATGAGATTACTGCTGCTGCTGGTGCTACTGATGCAGCAGCTGGTGCTACTGAGATTGCTGCTGCTGGTTCTACTGACCCTAGTGCTACTGCTACATAGTCTCTGGTAGCCAGAACAGAAAGTGGACCCATGTCAATAAATAGCATCAGATGATAGAGATCCTCCTGGACCTAAATACTGATCCTGATCCAGGTTCCTTTACACTTACATGTATCTATCAAGAAGATGGTTTTATCAACCAAAAGGAGGATCTTTAAGGAATTTAACCCGGAACTCTGGTTACCAACACACTATGGATCCACCTATAACATTCCAACACGTTCCAAAAGTTAGCCTAGTTTTGTCTTCCTCCTGGAGGTCAGTGTCCTGGTGTCACTAATCAACTGTCAGGGTTTGAAACTGGAGAATGAGGAGTAGCTGCAGCTTCACCTCCACTGAGGCTCAGTGTCTCCTCACACAGCGTCCTCTGAGCACGTCTTCTGGATAGTCGGCATCTCTAGCTCCACAAACATCCTCTCCCACATTCTCACATTCCCTCCTCCTCATGGGTCCATCACAGTCTCCTCTCTCCCTCTCCCTCTCCCTGTGTCCCTCGAACTCACCCTCCGTCTCTTCTCGCCTCGTCCATTAGACGGTGTTCCCTCTCCTCACATGACGTCTCCTGCGGCTGCAGCTGGCTAATTATCCCAGCTTTAGTCCACATTAGTACAGTTGAGAGGGTTTAGGGTTTCGGCTCTAATCTCTCTGGTTCTGGACCAGGAAAAAAAGATTTGGTTTGTCATGTGGACAGACTCACAGTCACAGATTAGGGTCCCAGTCTGAGACCATTGACTGGAATCTGGGACGTGAGTAGTAATCTGCAGTAATCTGACCCGTCAAAGAGCAGTTCATCCTCACAGACTTTCTTAACTCTTTATGGGACAGCGGTGACCGGGCGGTTTAGGGAAGCAGACTTGTGACGGGAAGCTTTCGGGTTTTGGTCCACCAGCTGCAGTGCGCATGGAGACGTCCCCACTCATTGTTTGCATGATGTGCTGAGTCACAAGGACAAAAAGTCCCTTAAACTATAAATATCTGGACTAAGTTTCTTCTGTCTTTTTTTTTACTCAACTTTAACTTAATGACTTTTTAGTGTCTCTTCTTTAAAATTCTCACTCGATTTCGTTTCTTTATTTTGTCCACCCTTTAGTTCTCCATCAGCCAACTTCTAATTAGCTTTTTCTGATGTTTCTCTTCAGTGTGTCACCTGACAGAGGTAAAAACAAAGACCTGTCAGAGTCACATCTGTCTCTAAAAGAGGAGCTTCTCTTCTCCCAGTCTCTGTGGAGCAGCTGTCAGTGACAGAACAGAGAGAACGTCTCCTCCTCTTTATCCTCCTCCGTGTCTCCCTCTCACCTGCACCTGAACTCTACGCTTTGACACTTTCACCCAAACCCCAGAGCTGGTAGAACGGCGCTGCTTTCATCAGTGGCGGCGCCCTGATTTATTTTAACACCGCGCTGAGCAGGTTTGATGCAACAGCACACGAGAAAGGCAGTCCAAGCGTCCCCTGAGCTTCAAACCTGCCACAGACAGTTTAGTGAAGCGAGAACGCAGACAACTGCTGGATCGCAGGACCTGACCATTGACCGGACAGACAGAAACAAACAGTCCAACTGTTCATAAATCTGAGAATAAACTCATGATAAAGTCATCGTCGAAGATTACGTCAGAAATATCAACAATATACATAAAACAGGAGAAAAGACAAAGAAAAGTCCGAGAAAGATAAAATGTCAAAGGAAATTAGACATAAAATGGTGATAAATTGAAGAAATTCAAAAGTTCAAAAGACTAAAAAGTTAGAGAAGACATACGTACGATACGTAATAGAAAAGCAGAAGTAGGAAACAAGTTGAAAGATGATAAAAAAGTCAAACAAAATAAGTCATTGCAAAATGAGGAATTAAAAAAGTTAGAGGGAAGTTATAGATAAAAAAGAAAAATCATACACAATACATAAAAGACAAAGAGAAGTCAGGGAAAAGTTGGGGGACGATGACGAAGAGAGAGAAGATATAAAAAGTAAAAATTGTCAGAGAAAAGTAATCGAAAAATCAAAGAAAAGTCATTTGTTATACATCAAAGAAAATATAAAAATCTGAAAAAAGTTGGAGAATTATACAAAAGTTTAAAAAATAACTATAGTTATTTTATATAATAACAGTCAGAGTTAAAGAGAATAGGACATAAAATAGTCAATAAAAGAAGACATAAAATAGAAGACATAAAAAGTCTCAAAAGTCAGAGAAAAGTCGTAGAAAATCTGAGAAAAGTAATTTGTTGTACCAAAAAGAAAAAAATAGAAGTCAGAGAAAAGTCGGAGAATGATAGAAAAGTTAAAGAGGATAAGACAAAAAATATTCAAAGAGTGAAGACATAAAAAGTGAGAGAAAAGTCAAAGAAAAGATAGAAAATTTATAAAGGTTGAAGAAAAGTAAGACAAAAACATCAGCAAAAATAAAGTCAAAAGTCTGAGAAAATAATGGAAAGTTGAATATATCAAAAGTTTGGATATATCAAATAGAAGAGAAAAAGTTATAAAAAAATACTTGTCACGGAAAAAATTTACGCAATGAAAAAAAAAACGATTAAAAGTAGGAGTTAAGTCAACAAGAAAGACTTAAAGACTTTGTGATGCAATAAAAGCAAAAAGATAAAAATGAGCAATTCACCATTTCCATTACCTGCATCTTCTGGATCTTCATCATAATCTTCATCATCACCAGAGGACAGAGAGTCTGGAAAAAAGAAAAAAATATCATCACTCATTTGTGTTAAAAGAAACCAACAAAAAGAAATTCCTTGGAATTATTGGCCCTCAGTTCCTCCCATATTGGCTCCTTTCATGGATGATTGGCCCATGAACCCTTTCAAAGACATTCTGGAGTAGGTGTAAAAACACCAAAATACCGGGACTAAGACTAGGAGTTAAGAGACTAGAGGACTGGAGTCAGGGTTTTTCATCAGCTTCTCCAAGAACTGCCTGAAAAGTATCGGTGAAGTAGATAAACAACCAAATAATCCCTTTATTATTAAAGCATCTGGCTCAGATTATTCCACTTTAATAAAACATCCTAATTCCTGAGATTAGCTGAACTCTGACAGCCATCAGATTACAAACACGTCACATCTGGAAAACGTTGGCTTCACTTGTTTTGTTTCGTGCACGACACGAAAACAGGCGACGATTAAAAAAAAAAAAAAAAAAAGAATTTGGAGGTTTTAGACGCAGTGGGACAAATGTCCACGCACACAGAAAGTCGTGAATGAGTCCTCAGTGTAGAGTGGTATCTACAGCAGGCACCAATGAGAGGGTCCATAGAGTGTGTGAGACCTGAGACACACACTTATCACCGGGGAGGAGGTGACACCGGACCTCCTCTCCTCACTGCTGTCCATTTTTCAGTCAGTGTTAAAATCATTTTCCACCTCAACAGAGACGTTTCCTTCTGTTTCTCCTTCACAGACGGAGGTCCAGGGGAGGGGGACAAAACAGGAGTAAACTGGTGTCAGGTCTGAGAAGGAGGTGTAGGAGAAGGTATAGCACCAATGAGAGGGTCCATAGAGTGTGTGAGACCTGAGACACACACTTATCACTGGGGAGGAGGTGACACCGGACCTCCTCTCCTCACTGCTGTCCATTTTTCAGTCAGTGTTAAAATCATTTTCCACCTCAACAGAGACGTTTCCTTCTGTTTCTCCTTCACAGACGGAGGTCCAGGGGAGGGGGACAAAACAGGAGTAAACTGGTGTCAGGTCTGAGAAGGAGGTGTAGGAGAAGGTATAGAACAGGGCTGTCCACACTTTATTGTCTTGTGAGCTTCCTTAACTTTTTATGGGACAGTAAACTATATATTGAAATGGTTGTCCACACATAAGGAGCAGAGGTGGAGAAGGTGGAGGAGTTTAGATACTGAGGATCAACTGTTCAGAGCAGTGGAGACTGTGGAAGAGACTGAGGAGAAGAATAGAGTGGAGTCAGGATGGAACAACTGGAGAAAAGAGTCAGGAGTGATCTGAGATAGAAGAGAGTCAGCTAAGGTGGAGGGACAGGTTTACAGGACAGTGGAGAGACCAGACATGATGGATGGACTAGAGACACTAGGAATAGGTAGAAGACAGGAGTCAGAGCTGGAAGTGGAGGAGTTAAAGATGCTGAGATTCTCTTTAGGAGAGACAAGGATGGACAGGATCAGGAATCAGGTGATTAGAGGGACAACACAGACAGGAAGGTTTGAAGAAAAAGCTAGAGAAGACAGATTGAGATGGTTTGGACATGTTCAGAGGAGGGACAGTGGACACATTGGTAGGAGAATGATCCTAGAGATGGAGATACCATTGTGGGAGGACATGGAGGTAGTTGGAGACAGAGTAGAAGATACAGAGGACAGGGGGAGATGGAAATTGTTGACTCACTGTGGCAAAATCTGAAAAAGGGACAAGCCCAAGAAGTGGTCCACAAATGTGGACACCATCAGAAGAACCTTCGTATCAAACACTGTTGGATCATTTCAGGCTTTAGAAGTTCTCTTCTCTACATCAGCGGTGTTCCTAACTTTTCCAAAATAAAACCAGCAACACTATTTATTATATCCTAGAATCAAAAAAATAAACCTCGCACACTGCGCTGTGTTTGATGCTACACAGCAGCAGCAGGATCAGTTGCAGCAGCAGCAGCAGCAGCAACAACAACAGCAACAGCAGCAGCATCAGTTTGTAGCCAGTGAACTCATCTGTTTCCAATGACTCTCATTTTACAGCTAATTTCTCTCTAATTAGTCGTCAATAACGGCTTCAGCTGGAGTCCAGCAGTTTTATGGGGAAAAGGTAGACACTTTCAAGCTACTGCTGCCACCTCCTCCTCCTCCTCCTCCTCCTACACCCTCCACCCCCTCTTCTCCCTCCGTCTCCTCTTTATCCTCTAAACTCCTGTTCCAGCTCACAGTGAATCGCGCTGCAGCAGGATAATGAGCAGCACCTCCAGCTGAGTGTCGGGAGGAGAAAAAGTGAACAAAGCTCCGCCAAGAGTTTTCCTGCAGAAGGTTTTTAGGTGGAGACAAATCCTTGCTATACCTGATGATCGTTCTCTGACATCAACCTGGTTCTGCTCTATCCTCTAAAAGTTCCTGACAGTTTTCTATTCCAGCGCTTAAAAAAAATTTGTTTATGTCCTTGGTCTCTGTTTGAACAGTAAATTAATCTATTTACAGTGGACGAATTGTCCAAGTTTGGAGCAGAAACTGTCCTCTCACCTGTCACTCTGATGGTGTAGTTGCTCAGCAGCCGGTTGTTATGGGCCAGACGGCAGGAGTAGACGCCCGAGTCCTCGTAAGACACGTTGATGATGCGTAACATCCTCTGAACCACTCGCGTCCTGTCCCCGGACACCAGACCTGCGCCGTCTTTGAACCAGAGCACGGGCTCTGACGGGTCGTCCATTTTACAGGACATTTCCAGCATGTCCCCGATGCCCAAAACATAGTCCTCCAGGAAGGCTGTCTCACTGGACACGGGTTCTGCAGCAGCGACAAAATGGAACAAAAGAGGTTTGATTTTAAAGATCTGTGCAAGCGTAACATTTTTGCAAACACAAAATAGAAACTTTTCACATTCAAAAATCTTATATATATGTGTATATATATATATATAGTGTATATATATACATATATACACCCACTATATATATATACTGTATTTATATATAGATAGATATACATATATACATATATATATATGTACACACACACACATATATATACACATATATAGTGTATATATAGATACACACACATGATTGTTAACTTCTAATAAAGAATGTAATGAATGTGTTCCAGGAAAGATATTTTTATGTTATGTATGTAACCCAGGCGTGGGCAAACATTTTGGTTCCCGGGCCACATTTGGTCCCAAAAATTGGACAGCGGGACAGATTAGGACAAAATAAATGAAGCACTTAAGTAAACTAAGATAAATTAAATGTAAAAGTTGTGTGAAAACTTGCGCATCTTTAAGATATTTTTTCAATGGGATTCTGTAGGCAAAACAAAAGAAGAAATAAAATCACGGAACGTCACTCAGCAGACGCTTGTATCAAAAGCAACTCATTTCAACTAAGTTTGACGTGTCGGATAATAAAGCTGAGTGGGCCACATCCGGCCCGCGGGCCTTAGTTTGCTCTGGTTAGATCTGGTTAGAAAAGTATTTTTCTAACCAGATCAGGAACGTCAATTTTATGGTGGAACCCAAAACCTGGAAAATTGAAATACCATTTCTGTTTGGAACTAAAATTTAAATTAGGGATGTCCAAAGTTAAAATTAGGGATGTCCAATGTCCACTTTTGCCAATGCCAACTTTGTCCAAACACTTCCAAAATCAAACAATACTGATCTGATTTGATCTGCAGTTGTTTGCCCCCAAAACTGAGGTAAACGTCACAAGACCCTGTGTGTGATTCCAAAAATTTCAAAATATGGCAAAACCCAGACATTGTGTGGTCATTTTTTTTCTATTACCAGAGGAAAATTTGATAAAAATGAGAGAGGAACCTCGGAGCTGTTGGATTCGGACCCACAGCCTTGCAGACCCCAGTCTGCTTCCCAAACCGCTGAGCAGCCCGAGATGCACAACTGTCCTTTAGAAATGTCCAATTCCACCACCTTCAGATTAATAGTTTAGGTCAAATCAACCTCATCTTCCTCCCCCTCCTCCTCCTCAGTCTTCCCTGTCAAACACCACCTCATTTACTCCACCAGCTCCGAGTGCCAGCTCCTCTGGAGCCAAGGAAAAATCAACATGTTTATTGGCCGCGGCGTGGATGGCGACCTCCGCTGAGGACGAATGAGACAGACACACGCACACGTCTGCGTAAACAAACACTGAGTCTCCTTGTGCGCCCCCTGTCCTCCTGTCAGTGGCGTCTCCTCCGCGTCTAGGCCTTAATTAAACTCATTAAAGACCAATTCAGAGGCAGGACGCGCCGGAGGACGCGCAAGAAGGAGTACGTGGACAGGACGGGCGTCCACATTCACCCAGAGCCGCCCACCGAGTGACCAATGGGAGACGCTGACAGGAGCGAGTGTGAACGCAGGTGTGAACGTGGCCTCCTCTCACTTTGATGCAGTGTGAAGCTGGAATCAGGAAATTGAAGGTGAACGGTGAGCGGACCTGAGCGGATCGTCCTCACTGAGAATAGATAATTAATGACTTCCATTATTGATGAGTTCTTTCAACTAAAGACTGATGATGTTCAGGTGAACTGGGACACAGACAGACCAGGAGAATGACTTATAACTGAATCAAAGAGAATTTTCAGATCGACTGTTGAGAAGAGAAAACAATTAAATGAAGTCATCCTGGTGTAAAACTGGAGAAAAACACACAAAATTAATAAAAAAAATTATAATTTAGTAGACGCTAAATAAATAGAAAAAAAAAATCTTCTACAGCTTCAGTAAACTAAATTATTAGCAAAAAAAAATCCCCTAATTTATTTTGTCCCTTTACATAAAATAAGTTTTGAAATTATAATTTCCTAATTGAAAAAAAAAAAATATATATATTTAAAATGTCTTCCTTATGTTTTTTGAAATGTCGGATAATAAAGCTGAGTGGCCCGCAAATAAAATAATTTTATTTATCATAATGTTTATATTTATATGTTATAAATATAAACATTTATAATAATTTTTTATCCTGAAGTTTCCATAAATATTAATCAATGACTAAATTATTGCATTTTATTTAATAAAATCTACACACTTGTTTTTTGCTCTTTTATTCTTTTTAATTTATGTATTTTATTTAAACTTTTTAAATTAATTAAATCATTGCACTTTAGTAAATAAAATCTACAGACCTGTTTATTTTTGCTTCATATTTTTTTTCTATTTATTTTATTTAAATGTTTCAATTATTTAAATCATTGCATTTTATTGAATAAAATCTACAGACTTGTTTGAGCTTTTTTATTTTTTAAGTATTTTATTCGAATTTTAATAATATGGTTTTTCAATAGTACTTTTTATTTTATTTTTTTTTTAAACTGGAGACAATTCTGCTTATCCAGTCACGGGTCACAAGGACAGCCGGCGCCAACAAATCACACTGCTCCATACTGTGAGCCTTCCTGAGGGTGGAGACCCCACTGGAAGTTTGGTGTGGGTCGGGTGGGTGCTGCGCTCAGAGCACCTCAGTGGCAACCTGGCAGCTGGTGGTTTCGAACCCTCAGCCTTGCGGACCCAAGTCTGGTGCCTTGGCCGCTGGGCCACCACTGCTGCCGCGTATGTGACTTATAACCCGCCATGAAAGAAAAAGAATAAAAAAATATCGGCAGGTCTTTAACACAGGGAACTGGGTCTTTATGAGGGGGTGTTGGGGGTAGAATGGTCTCCAGAGACTCGTAGCTCACTCTGGATTTATGGCGTCTGGGCGGTGACGCACAACTGCGAGGGACAAAGTCTCTGTTCAGTCCACAAACACTACATCTATACATACCTATATTTATCACCATAGGCATCATTTCACATTTCTAAAATTGATTTTCTCCACGGAGACAGAACTTAGTTTCCGTTGCTAACAAACTAATGATAATTTGACTCCCCCTTCCCGCCCCCTCCCTCGGTGTTTCTTCTGGTCACGGTGGGTGAGAGAGAGGGGAGGAGAGAGTGCGTGTTGTCGGCGTCAGACGCTGCTCTTTGAAATGTCCATTTAAATGCAGAGGAGGAAAATAAAAAAGCTGTTATGAATAAGAAGAGGGTTTTGTGTTTGAAAAAGGTTTTCACTCCACTTTCACCAGCACCGAGGTTTTGTGTTGGGTCTGAATAGCAGCCGGGTCGTCAGGTCAGTGGTTTGATTACCTCCATATCAGACACCTCTTAGTCAAAAAAAAAAATATCATTTCAGTCTGCACTCGCAATACAGAGGCTGAGAGCAGATGTAAAATACACCATCACCTTCATATACACGTGAGGAGAAAAGGTTCTTTAAATGGCCCAGGAACTGGACCAGGATCAGTACTAGGGACCGGCGTTCTAAAGTTTGACAGTTTGACCAGGTCTGGAGCAGAGCGATGTAATGTTCTAAAGACAAAAGGACAAATAACATCTCTAAGGGAATGGAACATAGGAAAATGCAGACGTATATTTCATCCCTTTTCCCTCCTGTTATCTGTTGCTAGGCAGAAGTCTCCACAACTCCACCCAAATCACACTGCTCCATACTGAAATCCTTCCTGTGGGTGGTGAGTCCACTGGAAGTTCTGTGGGTCGAAACGGTGCTACGCTCAGAGAACCTATTCATTCATCTTCATCCTCTTATCCATTATTGGGCCTCAGGGGCAGCAGTCTCCACCGCTGCCACCCAAATCACACTGCTCCACCTACCGTCTGTAGGTCATTTGGTACAGGGCCGCAGTGGAAAAAAAATGCACTTAATTTTTGATAATTTACTGCATTCACAGAAAGTCCATCCGTCTGTTTTTTATCCGCTAAGCCATTACTGAAGCAGCAGTCTCCACAACTGCCACCCAAATCACATCGTACCTACTGTACCTTCCTGCAGGTGGTGATCCCACTGGAGGTTAACCGCCTTAACCAGGATTCGAACTTGTCCAGGCGATTCACACCAAAGACAGAGACATTGCCTCTGGGACAAAGTGAAGGCCAATCTTTCATCTTTATCCTGTAAACTGTTGCCAGGCAGAAGTCTCCACCACTGCCACCCAAATCACACTGCTCCATACTGAAATCCTTCCTGTGGGTGGTGAGCCCACTGGAAATTGTGTCCTCAGAGAACCTCATAGGCATCCTGGCAGCTGGTGGACTCGAACCTCAAGCTTCGTTGACACAAATCCACCTCCTTTAACCGCTAGACCACCACGGTAGACATATATTGACATTCTAAATCAGTGGTGTCAAACCACATTGAGTTCGCCTTGAATGGCCAGTTGTATGTAAGACCGTACACGTTTTGGGTGCCGAACCACCGGTTTGTGGACCAGTAACTGTCTGTAGGTCATTTGGTACAGTGGCCAGAAAGTAAAAAATGTAATAAAACTTCTATTTTTTTTTCCAGGTGAAATATCTCAGCGGGCCACATTTGGCCCCCGGGCCTTGAGTTTGACACATGTGTTCTATATTAATAACAGAATTGCCCAGACGGGTCGCATCCAGTCCAGAACCATAGTCTGCTCCTGCCTGGTCCATATTAAAGGTGACATGTTTTTAATAGTTTCGGTGAGAGCTCAGTCGTAATCACTTTCCGAGCTTCTGGGAAACCATATTCAGACAGTTCACCTCATTACAGGAACTAGTATCATTAAGACCAGGACCAGGACCAGGACCAGGACCAGGAGAGGTGTGTTTTTCCACCACACAAATTATTCCTGTAAACACGGGCACAATCTCCAAGCTAGAAATTCAACGTTCCAGAAAATAAAGTAGTGCAAGGAAGCAGGAAATATGAAGTAGAACTATTTGGATTACGACTTTTGGACGCCAATTTAGGGACCAGTGACAAGCAGGGTACCAGGGACTATACCAGAGGTCTGAGAAGAATTCCTTCCTCCTGGTGGAAACATACCGAGGGAATCTAACAGCGCCTCTTCATCTGTTTTACTTTGCTCTTCTTTCATCTTTAAATAACCGGCTGCCGACGATGTGCTCCACATGTGCAGCCGTCGCTGGTGCTCGGTCACATGATGTCAGCCCTGCGTGAGCTCCTTGAACGCTGGTATGATTTATAGCGAAAAAAATACTTTTCTTAATATCTGATATTTGGTGTTTTCAGATCAGAGGATCTGCGGTCGGCTTTACCTGATTCTCACGGAGGCAAAAAAACACCCGTGAGGAGACAAGATGTTCTCGCAAAACAGAGTTACAGATGATTCTCATTGGTCAAACCCTCTTACACCATTATCTGATATAAAACTGGTCCGTGGAAAAACAACAATCCAACGCGTCTCGAAGCTCCAGGGACCTGGTACGACATGGAAACACCTCCCAAGTCTGGACTACGACAACTTCTTCTTCTTCTCCTCTCTTCTTCATTCAGCTCCTCGCTGTCTAAGAAAGTGTGTTTCCACAGGGAGGCCGGAGCGAGCCGAGGGACGGGGGGGAAAAAAAAAAAAACCTATCCACATAAAGAGGCCTTTTCATCCCCGGGGGCCGCGGTCTGTCCGCCGGCTCCGGCAGAAGTTTGTGGAGGATAAATAAACCTCTTCAGAGGAACAGAGGACGATGGAGTCAGAAGGAGAGCAGATAGTGAGGGTCGCAGAATCTTGAGAGAAAGACGGACTCTGTGTGATTCTGAAGTGAGTGTTTGTTGTGAAATTTCGGCCCAGAGGGGGTTTGAGGGTCGGGGGAGAGGAGAGGGGAGACGGGGGACCTGATTTATGGAGTGACCGTCCAGACGCACACACGCAGCCATACTTACAGAGACATATTTCTCTAGTCTAGACTTGGGCAAACTAAGGGTCGGGGGCCAGACGAGGCCCACTTGGCCTTTTACTCTGGTCTGCCTGAACTTGTCCAAATTATGGGTTAAATTTTATATATTAATTTATGTGATAGAAGAGAGTCAGCTAAGGTGAAGGGAAAGGTTGACAGGACAGTGGTGAGACCAGCCATGATGGATGGATTAGAGACACTAGAAATAGGTAGAAGACAGGAGACAGAGCTGGAGGTGGAGGAGTGAAAGATGCTGAGATTCTCTTTAGGAGAGACAAGGATGGACAGGATCAAGAATGAGGTGATTAGAGGGACAACAC
>JAFBJS010006223.1:25461-41667 GCA_016785265.1 Paraplagusia blochii
TTGTCTTTTTTCTTTGATTCAATTCATTCAAACATGTGTATAAACCAGTGTTTAGAATCCATTTGTCCCGCTGTAGAAGACAGTTGGGGAAAATTCCTCTTCCCTAGTAACGTAAAAAGTAAAACCATGTTCGTTATCGGGTTACAATCTCCACAACTGCCACCCAAATCCCACTTCAACGCTCATGAATCCACTTTTTCTCCTATCGACTTTTTTCAGGGGTTGCTACAACTAGTCAACATTTTCCATCTCCCCCTGTCCTCTGTGTCTTCTACTCTGACTCCAACTACCTCCTTGTCCTCCCTCACTGCATCCATCAATCTCCTCTTTGTCTCCTACCTGGTAGCTCCATCTCTAGGATCATTCTTCTACCAAAGTATCCACTGTCCCCCTCTGCTGAACATGTCCAAACCATCTCAATCTGTCTTCTCTAGCTTTGTCTCCAAACCTTCCTGTCTGTGTTGTCCCTCTAATCACATCATCCCTGATCCTGTCCATCCTTGTCTCTCCTAAAGAGAACCTCAGCATTTTTAACTCCTCCACTTCCATCCACCTCCAGCTCTGTCTCCTGTCTTCTACCTATTCATATTGTCGCTATTCTATCCATCATAGCTGGTCTCACAACTGTCCTGTCTTCTACTTTTTCCTTTCCACTTGTCCCTTTTTCAGGGGTTGCCACAGCGAGTCAACATTTTCCATCTCTCCCTGTCCTCTGTATCTTCTACTCTAACTCCAACTACCTCCATGTCCTCCCCACTGCATCCATCAATCTCCTCTTTATCTCCTACCTGGTAGCTCCATCTCTAGGATCATTCTTCTACCAATGTATCCACTGTCCCTCCTCTGGACATGTCCAAACCATCTCAATCTGTCTTCTCTAGCTTCTTCTCCAAAATAAAATAAAAGTTCTTTCCCCTCATGAGTTGGTTAAAGAAGCCGATCACCCCAACAGGGACCAGATTTTGATCAGGAGGAGAACCCTGGAGTTCTACACTAATGACTGTGGGCCACAGAGAAGACCAATAAGGGACATGGGCAACAATCTGCACAAAGGACCTCAGACAGAAACAAAATGGAGTGTTGTCCATGCACCATCATCTACAGACCTCTTCATGGACAGTTGTTACATTTAAGCCGGTTGTTTTTCTGTGCAGACCAACAAACAAGTGACATTTCTTTTCTCACAAACAAGTGTTCAGTTAAATCCTTTAAGGACAAGTGTTGACCTGAGCAGGAAGTCAACAACTAGGTTAGGACTCAAGTATCTGTCTGTCTTCTCTGTGGGATAATCCCGTCAGATTAGATCAGAACCTGTTCAGACCTCTGTCTGAGGTGAGTTTCTCAGCCCTGCCCTCGACTCAGCCGTTACACAAGTCTCCGTCATTCAAAAATAAAACAATTAAGAACGTTCAGGTCCAAGGATGGGGACGTTCAAGATCGACAGACGTCGGCGGCGACGGTCTGACTTCGAAACACCGACCGCCTGCACCCAGAACAGGCCCACGACCATCACCTCCATGAAGAGGCTCATTTCTCTATAAATCCCGCTCTTTCTGCTCCTCCTCCCATCTTCCTCCCCCTGCTCCTCTTCTGCTCCGTTTGCACTGAAAAAGCCTTAATCTCTGTTTAATATAGTTTGGCCGGATGTAAATACCTTCGGACAATGGGCCTAATCTGGGCTCTCACACCGTTAGGAAGAAGTAGACGCCGCGAAGGAGGGACGGTTGGGTACAGATCAAGGAGCCGGGAGGCGGAGGGTCTTCCCCAGCTGTTGCTTCTTTTCTTTTGGGTCCTTCTATCAAAAGACCCGACAAAAAAAACTGGTTCACGACCGACGGGTCGGCTCAGGCTCGGTACAACTCCGCCCCCGAGCGCTGGCTCGCAGCTCGGCTGCGTTAACGAGCATCGGAAGTTACTGTACGTCCAGAGCGTCTTGGCAGCGTCCAATCGACTCGCCGCCTTTCACCGCCTCCTCGTCATCTTCAACCCCCCCCCACACCTCCTCCCTTGGAGCAGGGCCAGTGTTCGGATCCTGGTAATTGTCATTCCAAAGACGAGCTGGCCTACTTTCAATTCGACAGGAGAATGGGAGAAAGTAGCTGCACAAAGGCCAGGATGTGTGTGTGTGTGTGTGTGTGTGTGTGTGTGTGTGTGTGTGTGTGTGTGTGTGTGTGTGTGTGGGTCGTCACACTCCCATCGGTCAACGGTGAGTAACTATTGTGACGACAACTTTTCTGATCGCTTCATCTGGACTTCTGTCTTCTTCTACGGAGAATGTTCTGATTATTACCGAACAAAAAGTGCAGAATTTTTTTTTTTGAGAAAATATTACAAAATTACAGATTTTCTACTCATCTGGAAAAAACGCACCTCTGAGATTAAGTTTTTCTGTCAATTTAATCCCAGATTAAATTAAAATCTGATATTAACATTTATATATTGAACAAATGCTTTAATCCAAAGTCATTTATGGAGGAATGATATGGATGTCTGATATAACATTTACCGATACCGATCTGAACCAATACCGATACCGATATAGGCAGCCTGTGTACAACATAAACACAGTACTTCAATATAAGTTATAGAAAAATGACAAATATTTTTTTACCATTTTGACTGAAACAGTCCTATGATTCTTTGTGTAGTATTTAATGTCCAGCATTAAATGTCCATGTCTGTCCAGTGTTGGACAGAATAACTTGAGGAAGTCCAGTGTATTTGCCGAGACAGCGACTTTGAAGCATCAGATTTTGAATATCGGTGGAAAAAACTATATTGATATGTTCCAATATTAAAAATTATAACTATTGTCAAGCATGTGGTTCCTCTGGGAATTGAACCCAGGACGTTCTGCTTTCGAGGTGCTAAATGTTACACTAAAGAACAGGGAGTCCACAACCTATTATGATTTTTTTGCTTTTGCCGTGATAGAAGAGAGTCAGCTAAGGTGAAGGGAAAGGTTTACAGGACAGTGTTGAGACGGATTAGAGAGACACTAGGAATAGGTAGAAGACAGGAGACATAGCTGGAGGTGGAGGAGTTAAAAATGCTGAGGTTCTCTTTAGGAGAGACAAGGATGGACAGGATCAGGAATGAGGTGATCAGAGGGACAACATAGACAGGAAGGTTTGGAGAAAAAGATAGAGAAGACAGATTGAGATGGTTTGGACATGTTCAGAGGAGGGACAGTGGAGACATGTGTAGAAGAATGATCCTAGAGATGGAGCTACCAGGTAGGAGACAAAGAGGAGATTGATGGATGCAGTGAGGGAGGACATGGAGGTAGTTAGAGTTGAGGGTACAGAGGACAGGGGGACATGGAAGATGTTGACAGGCAAAAGCTGAAAGGAAAAGAAGGAGAAGAATTC
Organism: Paraplagusia blochii; assembly: GCA_016785265.1. Classification (NCBI taxonomy): domain Eukaryota; kingdom Metazoa; phylum Chordata; class Actinopteri; order Pleuronectiformes; family Cynoglossidae; genus Paraplagusia; species Paraplagusia blochii. The sequence goes on from JAFBJS010006223.1 coordinate 28,833, forward strand.
AAGGTAACTGTAGTGGTAGACAGAAGACAGAGTTAAAGGTGGAGGAGTTAAAGACACTGTGATGGACAGGATCAGGAATGAGGCGATTAGAGGGACAACGCATACAGGAAGGTTTGGAGAAGAAGCTAGAGAAGACAGACTGAGATGGTTTGGACATGTTCAGAGGAGGGACAGTGGATACATTGGTAGAATGATCCTAGAGGTAGGAGACAGAGAGGAGATTGATGGATGCAGTGAGGGAGGACATGGAGGTAGCTGGAGTTGAGGATACAGAGGACAGGGGGAGATAGGAATTGTTGCCTTGCTGTGGCAACCCCTGAAAAAGGGACAAACTTCATCTGTTTTCCCAGTTTTGACATTCAGACAGTTTGAGGTTCCGCCTGTTTGACAACAGTCCTACAGAGAAGACATGTTGTTGTTCAGTTAGAATCAGGTTGTTCCTCCTGACACGACAGAGTGAGGAGATACAGTAATTTGAGGAGCAGCTGTTCCTGAGTCAGAGTGGGTGAACAGTAATGACTTTACACCAACGACGGAGGAGAAAAGTGATCTCCGTCAGCACCGCTGCGTCCTGGAGGTTCCAGCAGAGCCATCGGAATAACGTTAAAAAGTTGAAAAACGAAAGGTGTGAAGAACAGCGCCGCCCTGCCCCAGCTGGAGCCCTGAGGTGAGGCGGAGAACACTGAGTGCTGATGAAACCACGACGACGTGCTCTCAGGACCGGCTCTGCCGGTTGACGATCGCTGCACTGACAGGTTGACTCCTTACTGCTGCCTCAGCTCTAATTACACACTGCACCTGTGTGAACTCTCACACACACTCACTTAACATTCACGTGGAGACTGGCGTCGAACTACAGACCGCATGTTTGGCTCAGACTGAGGCGATGTGAATGATAAAAATTTACTTTTTCATTAATTTGAGATCGATCAGACACTTCACTTTCACTGTAAATAAAAAAAATCATTGAATCTGTTATATCTATCTATCTATCTATCTATCTATTGTACCTACCTACCTACATTCATCTATTTACATATCTGTTTACCCATCTGTCTATCTATTTATCTATTAATCTATCTACAGGTATTTATCTATCTATCTATCTGTCTGTCCGTCTACCTACCTACCTACCTATCTATGTATCTATCTAAGTGACCTTGAGTGCTTTGAAAGGCGCTTATAAATTAAATGTATTATTATTATTATTATTATTATTATGTATCTATGTATCTATCTATCTATCTATCTATCTACAGGTATTTATCTATCTATCTGTCTGTCCGTCTACCTACCTACGTATCTATCTATCTATCTATCTATCTATCTATCTATCTATCTGTCCGTCTATCTATCTAACTACCTACCTACCTACCTACCCACCCACCCATCCACCCACCCATCCATCCATCCATCCATCAGTGGTGGAGACTGTCACCCCTTCCACCTGGCAATGGGTAAGAGGTGCTTTATAACTATGTTTTTAATGTTTAGAGGGGTAGAGATTTTAATTTAATTAATTTAAGGTATTTTCTGGGGGCTGGAACTAATAAATTTTCTAAAGCAAATTCATTTTATTCAGTGTGCCTTTCAAAATAAGAGATTTTCTAAAAATACAACACATGCTCAACAGCTGATTTGCATTATTTTTGATGTTTGACCAGCTGTTGGCGACCCATTCGGAACGGATTTGTGACCCACTTTTGGGTCGGGACCCACCAGTTGAGAACCACTGACTTATCTGACGCCATACCATAGAAACGTAAATTAAAATCTATTATTATCCCATTGGAATCTTGGAAGTTGGTTTGATTTTCGTATTTAAGGTTAAATAATAACTGTAACACTTTATGAATCCGTGTGTGTGTGTGTGTGTGTCTGCGCGTGTGTTAACAGAGACATCAGTGTCTCTCGCCGGTTCACTTGCATTCACCGGGCCTGGAAACGTCTCTGTAGCAACATTACAAACTCGGACCGAAGCTTTGTGCTTTCAGTCGACAAGAAACAAGAAAAAAAAAAGAAACTCACACACTCGCACCCAGACCAACAAAGGCCACAAAGAGCGGCTTTGAACTGAAAGTTAAAACCTCATCTTGACTTTTCTTGATGAATCTGTTACGCTTTACTCAGACCAGGCCTTTTATCAACCTCCTCTTTACAGCCAGAATGAAAAGGAAACACTACCAGCTCCACACACACCCACACACACACACACAGGGAACAGGAAATATAGACGGGGTCTATAGGCTGCAGCAGACAGGAGGACAGAGGGTTCACTGAGTCGACCTGAAATGAAAACGTTGCTCTGTCACAACCATTTACACCCGAGCAGCAGCGGCGCTGCACGCTCTGGTACTTCTGAGGGGTGAATATCTGCAGCCGGCCCTGGTGTACATTAATACTGCAGTTGTCAAGATTCAACAGTTTGTCACATACACAGTTGTACACAGTGTTGTACTGTGAGTACTGTATTATCACGAATATAAGGCGCACATAAAGTCTTAGATTTTATTCAAAATTTGTGGTGCGCCCTATAGTGCAGTGTGTGTTGGTGTTGTAAGGCGGACGTAGTAGAGAACACCATGAGAACGTTAAAGGGTGAAGTGTGGGCGTTGTTTTGCTCCCGCTCTATTTTTAAATAGCACACTTGTATGCTTGTGTGAGTCGTAAGGTGGACGTAGTAGAGGACACCATGAGAACGTTAAAGGGGGAAGTTTGGGCATGGATTGTAAAAAAAACAAAAAACTGAGCCCTATGATCAGTAGCGCCTTATGGTCTTGAAAAAACGGTACTCAACTTATGTTTTTGCTCATTAAATTGACATTTTCCGTTCTTTATGATCCAATATTTGGGAAATTCTGGCAAGTCCACTGCAACAGGTCGCCACTGACAGGCGCAATACATGGGATTCGAACCCAGGATGGTTTTCTTCTGAGGCAGGTGTGCCATATGCTGCACAAAGGACAAATACAAAAACTCAAGGATACACTCTTCTTGTAAACAGGACTTCTGGTCTCCAAATGGAGGCGTGGGTTCTAATCCGACTTCTGATAAGATATCTCTGGGGAAGTTGGTGGCCTAGTGGCTAAGGAAGCGAACTTGGGTCTGTAAGGCCCTGTCAGTTTTCAGACATGTATATAGATTAGATTAGATTGAAGACATTGAAGAGAAAAAGATTTACATCAAATGGAACTCAAACTGTTTCGGATAAAGACTAAAAAAATTACTGATCTGGGTTTTATTTCTAATTTAATTTCTTATGCATTTATAATATTAAGGTTTAGCTTTTCCAGAATCAATGTTAATGGAAAATTAAACTTTCCACATGATAAAATCCTACAGATCCGAAGAGAATGGAAAAGATGAGCAAATGCCGTCAGTTTTTCATTTGCCCATTGACTTCATTTCAATTTTCCATTTTTATCCCCACTATGAATTTGACTTCGTGGGCACTGGTGGCCAAGTGGTTCAGGAAGCGGACTTGGGTCCGCAACGCTTCAGGTTCGATTTCACCATGTTGTCACTGAGTTGCACTGAGCATGACCCACATAAATTGTTGAGCAGTCACCACAGGTGTGATTTGGGTGGCTTTCAATGACAAGCGCCAAACTTGTGGTCCATCTGTGAATCGAACCCTGAACTCCCTATCTGTTGGAAGGCAGGCATGGAAACCTCTACACCAAGGAACTAAACAATGAAGACGAATGAATGAATTTGTTTACAACACCTCCGACAAAGACCTTTTTGCTGCGTACGATTCCTCAACTTTTCTACCTCAATCACCAATAGCACCTTTGCTAATTCCATGACACCAAACCCTACTGTTCAGCGGCGGTATTGCACATGAACTTAAGGCGGCCCCGACTCCAAAGCTCCTCTTTTATTCCCATCTTATTTCAGATCCTCGCCGCGTCCATCCATGTTCCCTCACCTCCGCTGAACAAGATCTGCGGTCTGCGCTCCCACCATCACTGCAGCTTCTGTTTAAAGCCCCCCGCCCCACATCAGTGCAGCTGACACATCTAATATTGAAACCACTCCCCTCCCACGTCTCCCCCACCTCCAGTTATTTTGCCAGCGGAGCTAAAATAATAAACCCTTGTACCGTCTGCGGGTCGTAATGGAAGCCTGTTTTTTTCTTTTATTTTTTTTTTTCTGTGGAAAGAAGAGACAGAGTGGGAGCCGAGCGGCCGAGCAGCGACGGTGGAGCTGACTGCAGCTTTTTGGGGTTTTTAAAAATAAGCATTCCCGGAGCCAGCTCAGAAAGTCTCGGTGTTTTTCCTGATGGTGGTTTGTTGAGGGGCGGTCTCCTGACTGTTAACTCTTGTTCCTGCAGCGAAACAATGTTCCCTGTTCTCTGCTGCTTTGACCCCGAACCAGAACCAGAATCTGTTTATCCACTGACGTGCTGTGGGTTTTTCAAGTGTGTGGTCTGTGTCCAGTCAGCAGACTCCGTCTGTCATTACGGTCCTAACATCAACACTGACAGACAACGGCGGAGGTTCGCGATGATGAGACAATAGAATTGTTGCAACTTTTCTTTTTTTTCCTCTTTCTAAAATGTTGCATGCGGTGCAGCGGTTTACGAGGTTGGGGCTTCGCTACACGACAAGCTAATGTAGACGAAGGACATTGGACAAGAAGGAGGTAAAATAGAGCTGTGAAATTATGAAGCATTAAGACGCGTGGTCCATGTTCTTCTTCTTCTCCAGCTTGTCCCTTTTTCAGGGGTTGCCACAGCAAGTCAACAGTTGCCATCTCCCACCGTCCTCTGTATCTTCTACTCTCACTCCAACTACCTCTATCTCCTCTGGTAGCTCCATCTCTAGGTTAATTTTTCTACCAATGTATCCACTGTCCCTCCTCTGAACATGTCCAAACCATCTCAATCTGTCTTCTCTAGCTTTTTCTCCAAACCTTCCTGTCTGTGTTGTCCCTCTAATCACCTCATTCCTGATCCTGTCCATCCTTGTCTCTCCTGTTCACCCACTCTGACTCAGGAACAGCTGCTCCTCAAATTACTGTATCTCCTCACTCTGTCGTTTCAGGAAGAACAACCTGATTCTAACCGAACAACAACATGTCTTCTCTGTACGACTGTTGTCAAACAGGCGGAACCTCAAAATGTCTGAATGTCAAAACTGGGAAAACAGATGAAGATGAGCTTGTCCCTTTTTCAGGGGTTGCCACAGCGAGGCAACAATTCCTATCTCCCCCTGTCCTCTTGTATCCTCAACTCCAACTACCTCCATGTCCTCCCTCACTGCATCCATCAATCTCCTCTTTGTCTCCTACCTGGTACCTCCATCTCTAGGTTTATTCTTCTACCAATGTCTCCACTGTCCCTCCTCTGAACATGTCCAAATCATCTCAATCTGTCTTCTCTAGCTTTTTCTCCAAACCTTCCTGTCTGTGTTGTCCCTCCAATCACCTCATTCCTGATCCTGTCCATCCTTGTCTCTCCTAATGAGAACCTCAGCATCTTTAGCTCCTCCACCTCCAGCTCTGTCTCCTGTCTTCTGTCTATTCCTAGTGTCTCTAGTCCATCCATCATGGCTGGTCTCACTAACCTTCCCCTTCACCTTCGCTGACTCTCTTCTATCACAAATCAAACATTTCCACAGGTGGTTAAGAAAGAGGATTAGGGATTCAGAAGATTAATATTATAAAATTCAATATAAAATATTGAATTATTTGTTTTATTATAATACTTGAAAACCAACCAAGAACATCAGAAATCTAGCTTTTTCCCCCAACTCCTCTTATTGGTTGAGTTAAATAATAGTTTCCTGAGGCAACTGGGCATTGAGTTTTTCCAGATGTTTCTAAAAAAATCTTAATGTCTGTTTACCTAACTTAACTCCTCACCTCAACCATGACTTGGATGACTGAGCAACTCTATGGGCAAACTATGGCCCAGGGCCCAGATCCAGCTCACTTGGCATCTGAATCTGGCCCACCAAACTTTTATTCATTTCTTATTATTTCCCCAACTGGAAAAAGCTGAAAGCATTTCAGCCTTGATATATGACTTTTACACTTGTTTTATTTCATACAAACGTACCATCTATCTGCCCCCGCCCCTCCGCCAAATTTTAAGACCCCATTGTAGCCCGCGAGTCAAACGTTTGCCCACCCCCGGTCTGAGTTGGAATGAGAACATGTTTCATCTTCTTTTCCCTCTGCTGCAGCACATTTACATTTCTGTGAATGAAAACTGAGAGCAAACACATGCTGTCAGTGTTCGAGTGTGTGTGTGTGTGTGAGTGGACGAACAGTCACTGAGTGGCAGAGTGAGTGATGGAGGGTCCAGACTCCGTCACTCTCCTCCACCCCCCCCAGTGTGAATGAGTTCCTCTCTTTCCCTCCCACATCATCATCCAATCAGCAGATCCATCCAGACTGTTCAGATCCAGTGAACCAACCAGAAACAACGATTAGAATCCAGGGTTGGCTCAATGGGGCAGTGGTGGCCTAGTGGTTAAGGAACCAGACCTGGTGCGCAGGGGTTGCAGGTTCGAATCCACCAACTGCCAGGTTGATTGAGGTCCACTGAGCATGGCACCGTCCCCTCTCACTGCTCCCCGGGCGCGTTGTGTGCAGTGGTGTGAATCACAGTGTCACAATGACAAGGAGTTTGATTTCCTTTCCTTTCCAACCTCTAAACCAAGTGTAGGCAAAACTAAGGCCCGCGGTCCAACAGTGGCCCGTTCAGCTTCGAAATCTGGCCCATCAAACTTGTCCAAATCATATAATATTTTGTATTGTGAATAAACCACTACCTTTTCCCTGCAATTCCCATGTGTTCCCTAAAGGTGACAATCATGAGCAACCTCTTAATTAATTAGTTTATTATTTTATTTTGACAATCTGCTTCTGATCCGGGCCCTGTTCCCAGTTTTAGGACCAATTGTGACTCATAAGTCCAAAAGGCCTGTCCAAACCTGTGTTACCACAGCAAATAATTCCATTAATTAACGCAAATAAACAATAATTATGAAAATTCTAAAAGAACTTTCCGGCTGTTTTAGACACAAATTCAACAGAACAACATTTTTTCCAGTCCAGTACATTTAGCTCCGCTGTTCACTTCTGCCAGTAAACACATTTGCTCACACACAAACACACACTACAAACAACTATAATTACAAAACAATTCAATTAAATACCTGTAATTAAACAACAAGTGGCCATTTATTCAGTGGGACGAGGACCTGTTTTTTTCCGATGCACGAGGAAGGAACGTTTCTGGCACTTTCTCCGTTCTACCTTTTTGGCCAGACACCTTGTCTCCCTCACTGACTCTTGATTGGTTAATTTATCCATTTATAGAACAATGATATGAATATTTTACTAACGACTCACCTGTCCCATCTATGTTTTGATGGAAGGATTTTAAGTTAATTTAATAAATGGTCAATTTCTAAAGGCTGGAACAAATTAATAAGTTTTAAGATTATTTTTATTGGGTATAATCCAATCCGGGATTAACCAGTGGGATGGGCCGAACTCCCCACTCTGCACACGTGCGTACGAGGGTTGGGGGTGGGAAAGGAGGGTCAGTGAAAGTCAGACAGTTGTTGAAAGTCAACTCGTAACTGGAACAGCGTCCAACGCTGCTCGACACTTTAGAAAATTGTTTTGTCAGATTTAACTGCCGCTCCAGCTGACGCACTCACCCACCCACCTGCCCTCCCTCTCCACCCAGGCCCCACCCTGGCCCTGTCGCTGCGACACAACGGGCCTCTTTGTCTCCCTCGCTGTCTGCCTTATCTGTTAAGTATCTCAACAATTTCCTTAAGGGGAGCTTTGTAATTAAAAACCTGCCGTATGTCAGCGGCGCTGTCAGCCACAGCAGGGAGAGCTGCCCTGAATCTCCGCCAGGGGCTCGGCAGACACGTACCTACGTGTGCGTAAGTGAAAGAGTGAGTGTGAGAAACATCAGTGGGATTAAACCAGCCGTTCGTGGGAGCAAATACGGGGTCGTGGTCCTGACGGAGGCCGGAGGAAAGGCCCGAGATGAGGAGAAGGAAGGAAAGCAACCTCCTTGTCATTGTGACATTGTGATCTACGCCACTGCACAAGGAGGTGGGGACGTTGCCATGCTCAGTGATAACCTGGATTCGAACCTGGAACCCTGCGGACCCCGAACCGGTTCCTTAACCACTAGGCCACCACTGCCCCAGAAGTAGAGGGATGTGGAAAACCTCATTTAAGGTTCAACTTCTGGGAAAAACTGAGTCCCAGTTAATCCTAACTGGTTGGGTGTAATTTGGGTGGAGGTGGTGGTGACGGCTGCCCCCATGATCTGGTGAAGTAAAGGCGGATGTCGATGAATGGATGTTTCATTGTGTTTCATTGTGTCTAAGTCAGGTTCAAGACATGAGGCTTCATCTATAATTTATAAGGAAACACACAAAGACAAATCCAGAAGTCATTACTGAAATGAATTATTCAGTGACTTTATACAACGGCCCTGGTCCGACCTGTGGAACGTCAACTGTCTGCACTTCAACCCCAAACCTGTCCAAGCTTCACCTGGTGAACCAGCAACTCGTTTTCCCTACAATGTAGAGACCCTTCAGACTAGTAGGAATTTTATAAATAATGCAAACAATGATTTGGACTTGAGGAAAACAGGAACTATGGTTATGAACAAAATACGTGCGCTCATTTAGTATGTTGCGATTTTTTTATCTAGATCAGGGGTCTCAAACTCCACCACCCACGCTATCATTTCACAGAAGGGCCGCGACATCTGCTGTCAGTTTTCAATATAAAAAGAAAAGAAAAAAAAAAAGAAAAAAAAAGAAAAAAAAAATTTCCCATAGATTCTATGCAATACCACACTGAACCAGAAGGAGACTGTGGATCGGCGTTTTGAAAATTAAAGGATTTACTATAAAATGTTGAGAACAAATCTAGAAAATATTATTATAAATTCAACTTCAAGGTTGGGGGCCCAAAATGATGTTCCACGGGCCGCAAATTGCCCACGGGCCGCAAATTGAGAACCCTGATCTAGATCAGTGGTTCTCAACCGATCTCACTCTGGGACCAACATTTTCCTGTGGTCATTAAGTCGCGACCCAGTCTCATAGAATTCAAACCAAGCCAATTCATTTTCTTAGCAACTTCACTTCTTTTAACTATAATTTTATTCAGCAGAGTGAGCCTTTCAAAATAAGAGATTGAGAATGCAATAAGAGAATGCATCAGCGACCCACTTTTGGGTCTGGACCCCCGAGTTGAGAACCACTGATTTAGACAAAAACATGCACAGCATACAATTGTCTAATACAATGCATACTGCGTGAATGTTTCGCCAGTTTGGTGGGCCGGATTACAACGTCAAAAGGGCCGCATCTGGGCCCCGGGCCTTAGTTTGCTCAGGTGTGGTCTAGTACATGGCCCAGACCAAGGACCTCCATAGCGGGGGACCATGCATGAGTGCTTTAATCCACAGAAAAGTTCACAACCCCACGCTTCTTCAACAACTTTTAAAAAACGTCATTAAAATAAATCTCAGTTTTAGTTTCCAGCTCTGACATATTCACCCCTCACTTCTCTGTTCCTCAGTTACGTCTCGTTCCTGCTGACAATTTTTCACTTCTCTCCATGATCTGATACATAAAACTCAAATTTTAAAAAATATATTTTCCTCCCAAATCTATTATGGGTGGAAAAACCTTACGTCTAGACTCTGGTGCTTAGCGAGCGGCTAATGAAAACCTCTCTGGTGAATGTGATCCTGGAACAACATCATCTGTTTGACTTCTCTTCCTGTGAATTCTGAAGACGGTGTGAAATCCAGCAGCTTCTGTTAGTTAATATTTATTTCATTTTTTTTTTATATAGCCCACAGCGTTGTGCCATCAATCACGAGTGTTATGCGAACAGTAGTCCAGGAGAAGAACTATCACCACTGTGATCCATTGTTTGAGGCAACACCAGGTCCTGTTTAATGTTTAATCCCATCCAGAAAAGTGTCGGCGGACGAAGCCGGGGACAGAACAGCCATTGTTTCACACTTCATCATCCTCCAGAGCTGATCTGGCTCCGGCTCTGACGGCGTTCGCCAAAGATTTCTGATAATGTTGCCAGGAGTGAAATGAATGAAGATTCATGCAGAGACACGGGGAGAGAGAGAGAGAGAGAGAGAGAAGACGAAGTGAGACAACGGTTCGGCTGCCGCGGGATGAGGGGAGATCGGCCTTCACGCTCAAGTGCATCAACAGTTCAATTTTGGGATTGCTCTTTGAAATCCCACACAGGCAGCAGAGGAAGACTCTTCTGTCAGACACGACTGTTGCTGCTGCTCTGGTGGGATGATGTGTGGATGACTGGCTGTTAGAGATGAACTCAATCTCACACAGTGAAACACAAGCAGAAAACTGCTACAGGAGTGAAGTTCTCACTTTGTTAGTCATTGCTTTTTTTCAACATGTGGGTCGCGGCCACTTGCAGGGGTTGGCCAAATTTTCATATGGGACGGGCAGACGGACACACAGAAAGACAGACAGAGGGATGGACAGACGGGTGGATGGATGCATGGATAGATAGATGGGCAGACAGATGGAAGGAAAAATGGACAGACACAGAGACTGATGACTGGACAGGGCACTAGACAGACAGGTGGATGGATGGACTGACAGAGGGACAGAAGAATAGATGGACGGACAGACAGATGGACAAATAGACAGACAGACAGACAGACAGACCAGACGGATAGATGGATTGACAAACAAGCAGACAGAAAGATAGACACAGAGAGACAGACAGAAACACAAACAGACAAGTAGATGGATGGACAGACAGATGTACAGACAAGTAAATTGTTGGACAGATTGAAGGACAGACACTCAGACAGACAAAAGGATAAATGGAGAGACGGATGGACAGATGTACAGGGTGGTAGACAGACATGTAGACGGATGTAAGGACAGAAAAAGGAAGACGGAAGAATAGATGGATGGAAGGACAGACAGGCAGTAAGATAGATGGATGGACAGACAGACAGAGGGAGAGACAGACGGACGGATGGACAGACACACAGACAGACCAAAAGGATAGACAGGATGGATTGTCAACAAGCAGACCAACAGACAGGCAGACAGATAGATAGATGGACAGATGTCCCCTCAAGGTAAATAAAACAATTACCTATTAATTGATGATGAAATGATACATTTTTGGAAACTAATAATTATTTTTTAAAGCAAAGTTGAACACAATCATAAACAACTTAGACGTCAAGTACAATATCATAAAATGAAGCATGATGGGAAAAGACAAGTGGACTGACCGGTAGAGACACACCACATGCTTTACCACCTCCCTGTCTCACTCATCATCACTCTGAGCAGAACACACGTCACTTAGATTCTCCCCTCCAGACTCCCTGTCTCTCTCTCTCTCCCTCCCTGTCCGTCTCACTCTCCCCCCCTCTGTCCCTCCCTCTCTCACATACAAAGTTCCTGTTCTGTGTCATTAGTCAGTCCTGTTGGTCAGTGCGGCTCCTCAAACATTTCAAATGCCACCAGCGCCTGGAGAAATAAACATGGTTTCACTCTGACACGTCACGTTGGAGGGGGCGCTAATGGAAACAAGGAAACAGTCAGAGGTAAAAATGGATTTCGGGGGGAATTTTTTGCTTTTTTTTCATCCTTCTCTTTGGTCTTAAAAGCCCCTCAAAAATGGAACAACTGGCAAAAACCCAGGAAATTGTGCACATTGATCCCATTCACTGCGTTGGACTGTCCTGGAGCAGAGTGAATACACGTCTCTCTTTGGTCTCCAGTTTCCGCCAAGAAAATTAGTTTAGTGAAAATACAACCTAAAATATCCCGAAACGCTGCTCGCTGAGCAAAGACTGAGTTTAGACAAAAGTCATCGTAAAATCGTCTGGTATATTTTAAGGAGGAACACACTAATTCCACCATTTCTGCTGGTGGTAAAATTGTGTTTTAATAATTACTGTGGAATGCGACGCTCATCAGTTTGTTAACGCAAAGGAATTCGATGAAGACCTCGACCAACGCCTCCATTTCCCTGATCAATGGAAAGTTGTTTTCCGAGTGAAAAGTAATTATTTCCAGCGGAAATCCATGTTTTTCCTAATCTACGGAAGCTCACAGGGGTCAGTGATTTCACCCATATGTAAAACAGCTCCCTGCTAAACAACTTTAATGAATCTCATTGATCAAATCAAATCATATACGGTCCGGTCTGCTAGTCTGCCGTGAAGTTTCAAGGACGTTTCATTTGTCCTCCTCACCTGCATCCACAGACACACACTCTCAGTCCCCGGTCGTCCACAGATGCATAAACAGTGGGAATAAAATGACTGTCATTCACTGACAGATGGCACCATTTTTCCTCTCGGCCTCCACACAGTTGTCACTCACCCGTGTGTGTGTGTAGGTGGGTGATTATGGGCCGCAGTCCAAGAAACGATATCATAGAAATGTGTTGGACAGGTGGTGGTGGTGGTGGTGGTGGTGGTGGTGGTGTTGAGAAACCAAAACAGCAAATAAATGGTGTATATATTTTTTGACTGTTTACTACCAATACGACTGAACGCCACATTCTACACAAGGTAATGACAGACTCCCAGCATTCTTGAGTTTATTAGTAATTTAATAGTAAATAAAGGATAAAAAGTTTAGTCGGATCATTTGATGAATGTAAATAACAAATGCAGATTTCCAACCATAAAGTCACAACATAACACGTTTCAACTTAAGGCGTCTGTGATCCTGAAAATCACTAATTTTCACATTGGACTTTGGTCTGTGAGCTGAAAATGACTGACCATATATACATATATATGTGT
>JAFBJS010006224.1:8803-34402 GCA_016785265.1 Paraplagusia blochii
GCTGAGGGTCTAAGGACAGAGGATGTTACCAACCCTGTAAAGCCCTATGTGACAAACTTGTTTTGTAAATGTGGGCTATATAAATAAAAATTGATTGATTGATTGATGTTTAGACAGTGGATGTATTGGTAGAAGAATGATCCTACAGATGGAGCTACCAGGTAGGAGACAAAGAGGAGATTGATGGATGCATGGAGGTAGTTGGAGTTCGAGGAGAACATACAGAGAACACAGAAATGTTAATTTGCTGTGGCAACCTCTGATAATGAGACAAGCAAGAAGTTAGGGACCTCCCACCAATGATGCATAAATCAAACATGGTTTTCGCATTAATTTTTAAATACGATTAAATTAAAGAAAAAAGCACACAAGAGTGCTTTTAGATGTTATGAACTTGGTGTACACGGAATCTTAAACACTCCGCTTGGGATCCTAACATGATGAGCTTTGAAAATATTCTTCCATGGAACTGTATTCAAACTTCAAACCCCATTAGAACTAACTTATCTTCTAAAACGTCCACTCTAAAGCTTCGTTTGACTGCCACTTCACTTCCTGGTCCTGTCTTACCTGGTTTGCACCAGTGTCGTGGAGGGCAGGGTAAGCAGTCCTGAAGACTGGCGCCTCCTGGAGAACTTCGAACAGTATTTGCAGGACACAGCAGTGGACTCATGGTGCCTTCAGGGCAGTAGAAGCCTTAAAGAAAGATTACATTTGATTAGCTGTTTTGTATATGTCAATATATTGATGTGTCATAGTTGCAAAAAGGAAAAGAAAAGGGTTGTGGTTGTTATATGCAGTATGATTGAATGGTACCTGGTGGACATGGTCCAGCACACTGCATGCCCCACTGACACTGGGTCAGGTCATAGATGGGTTCCTGAGGGTTGTAATGTGCACTGCCCGATATGCACACGTACCCTGCAGCACACAGACCTTGGATCTTTCCAGCTCTGTAAGATAATAATAATAATAATAATAATAATAATAATAATAATAATAATACATTGTATTCAAATGTGACCTACGTGTAACGAGATACAATATAAAACTGTTAAAACACACAAAACCAATTGTTATACGTTCCAACGCACGCATCATTGCATCGGATGAATAGATTGAGATTTTTTTTGAATTGCAATCCCGACCTCTACGCACTCGATATTCATTACGCGTGTACGTGTATATTACCATGCTAATTTGGCTGTTCACTGATCCGTCACTTTTGTGCGTAAAACGTTCTTACTCTACTGTGTTAACGCGAGTGTAGGTACAAAGTCAAATGATATTAAGGTGCTAATCGTAATTGATCAGTCTCATAAAATACATATTAAGCAGTTACAACTAAATATTCTTAATTGTTAGTTCTAGATTACATTACAATATATTAAACAGACTTTTATCCAAAGTATCTAGCATTTTGAGGAAATATCGAGTTATAGTAGGTCATAACTTATCAGTTTACATACAGTATATAAAACTATGAAAAGCATTCTCTCACAACCAGAGAAGGTGAAGTTCTTTGGAGTACCATGTGTACAAAAAAGTATCAAATTACAAAAACAGTCAAATTTCTTTCTTTCAATGATTAGAGGGACAACACGGACTGGAAGGTTTGGAGGAAAAGTTAGAGAAGCCAGATTGAGATGGTTTGGACATGTTCACAGGAGGGACAGTGGACACATTGGTAGAGGAATGATCCTAGAGTTGGAGCTACCAGGTAGGAGACAAAGAGGAGATTGATGGATGCAGTGAGTGAGGACATGGAGGTTGTTGGAGTTAGAGTTGAGGATACAGAGGACAGGAGGAGAAGGAAATTGTTGACTCGCTGTGGCAACCCCAGAGAAAAAGGGACGAGCTGAAGGGAAAAGAAGAAGAACGCTATAACTTGAACAATAGTGATTGACAGAATAGGAGTGATTGACAGCAAGGCATACATGGCAGCTGTCATGGTTGCATGAGTGTGTGTCTAAGAGAGAGAAAGAGATGTTGTCTCTTCACTACTGAGCATGCAACTGAGTCCTTGGGGCCTGTTCACGTGCATGGCTGCACAGTTTATATGTGATATGCTTGGCATAGAGGAGGAGGTGGTAGAGTTTCTTTACAGCTGCACAGAATCGTGAGGAGCAAAAAACACACCCATAGAGGTATAAATAAAGTTTGTGTGTGTGTTTGAAGAGAGAAAAAATGTTCAGTAACAATAAATTTGTGGGGGGGGGAAGCCAAGTGGATGGTTTACCGAAGACAAAAGACTTTATATCACTGGTGGGCCGTCAGGGCCAGCAAAGCCTTCTCTGCTGGCCTAAACATACTCAGAAAAACACATTTATTTGTAAATATTTTTAAATAAAATTGTATTCTTATTTATTTTTTTATTAGTATAAAAATAGTTTTTACATTTGGAAAGTAATCATTAGCTATCCAATCATTTTTCAACTAGCTACTGTTGTCAGGCTCTATTAAATCTCCCCCAATCAAAAGTGAGGCTCTGCCCACAAAACTATGATGTCACTGAAGGCCTACGGTTGAAATGCATGGGTCGCCACATGTTTGCATGTGCTGCCTTAATCCCAAAACGTTTTCGACAAAATCCGGGTGGTTCCTCCTACAGGACAAGCGGAGATCTTTTCAGCAGAAAAATCACACAAAGAGAGAATCCCGAACAGAAAGAAATACGGTTGAATATAAAGGGCGGTGGGGTTTTATCTGTGTGCATACACATGAATAATACATGCACAGATAATGGGGTAGATGCATTAGATGCACAAGTCACATGAGGGTTGAGGGTTGAACACAGTTGTTTGGGTATTTGTATCCACTGTACCTGCAGAACCATCCTGAAGGACAAGGCAAGCACTCACTCATCTCCTGGAGACCAGTCTGGTTGGGCTGAGAGAATGTTCCGTTGGGACAGGGCTGTGGAACCATGGTGCCTGCAATAAAAGAGGCAGCTACAATGTATGATGGCAATATTAGTTAATCACTGTCAGTGGTGCTCCTGAGTTTGATGCCGTGGAAAATAAATGTGATTTGTTGCCATCACACATTATAAATGACAGAAGGGGTTTGCAGGCGATCCTAACCTAATTTTAATAAATCAGGATCCGAGTGACAGTTTATATAAGTATAAGAGCTAAGCAATTGAAGATAAAATATATATATATATTAATTTCCTCAAAGTGCATAAGTCTTTGTTTAAATGTAAATGTACCTGCAGGGCAAAAAGAGTGAGGAGGACAGGGCCATGGTTCCCCCACTATGGCCTCCTCGCAGTAGAACCCAGGACGACAGGGTATACAAGAGTCTGAGCCTGGATTGGGTTGGTATTCCCCAGTGGGGCAGGGTAGGGCCAAGGCAGAGCTTTGTGGACAATAGTGACCCTTAGAGAAATGGAAAAGTGTCAGTAGAATAAAAATGAAATGAAGGGAAATAAATGAACCAGCCTTTACCTTGGGACATAGGAATCCATAGGGAGTGGTTGAAGAAAAGTCAAAGGGACAGTAAAAACCAGCAGCACAGGGTCCAGTGGGTTTGTCCAGACCATCAGTAGAGCAGTAGTGACCAGCAGGACAGGAGGAGCAGCTGTCCACACTCAACCCTCCTGTGATGGGAATACAATTTAATAAAAGTGGACTTTCGATCTGAGGAAATAGCTCTTACTTACAAAAAAAAAAAGATTTTACCTAATATTTAGTTTTTACATAATAATCTGACACGATTTTGTACAAAACTGCACAGCTGTACCTGTGGTTTGTCGAATACTGCCAGCAGGACAGGGGACTGGAGTGACGCACCCTAGGGGGCAGTAGTGACCCACAGGGCAGGGCCCATTGAGGGTTAAGTTGAAAGAACCTTGTGGTGTTGGTTCTGTGGCTCCACTATGGCAGAAATATCCTTGCAAACAAAGACCTTCACAATACAAACACAGCAACTTTACTGTTACATGACTCAACATTTTCATTTAGAAAAATCCCAGGTACCTTTTCTTCAACTTTTATCAATAAAACCACTGTTTAGTCCAGTTGTTTGGTTTAATAAATTAAAATAGGCTATGCAATTTCCACATGGTAAGCAACAAAGGTTGAATTAAATGTTTATTTCACATTTTTCCTATGTTGATAGAAACTATTTCATCACCTTGAGGAAGTGATGCTCCATACAAGCCACAGTACATCCCAGATGGACAATGGTTGCATTCCAGAAGAGACTGTGATCCTGTCTGGTTGGTGAAGGACCCAGGAGGGCAAGGGAAAGGACGGCCTGTCCCGGCAGGGCAGAAGTGGCCTTCAAACAAAATAAAAAATAAATCTTCATACTATTTCAGCTTATTACGACAGTATGGTGACATTGCTGTCTTCCTGTCCTGACCAGTTGGGCAGATTAGGGTCTCTTGAGTGGCTGAGGAGGGACACATGGTCCCTGGGGGGCATGTTGTACAGTGGGCCGCTCCGGGGGCTGCACTGTAAGTGCCAGGCTCACATGGTACTTCGCTGCCAGAGCCAACGGGACACCTGTAGCCTGCAGGGCAGAGGTAGCCATGAGGTCCATCAGCTGGGGTGGGTGTGAAGCTGCCGCCAGATGTGTATAAGAGACAGGTGAAATGTAGACCGTTCTATCTACCCAGAGAGTTTACCATTGTAATGGTAACCGCTGTATACATACCACCGAATGCTAATGCTCGTACGGTCCTGATGTGTTCACATCATTGCTGGGGATTTTAACCATGGGCCACTCCGGGGGCTGCACTGTAAGTGCCAGGCTCACATGGTACTTCGCTGCCAGTGCCAACGGGACACCTGTAGCCTGCAGGGCAGAGGTAGCCATGAGGTCCATCAGCTGGGGTGGGTGTGAAGCTGCCACCCAGACACACATACCTGTAGGTAGGAATATGTCATCAGATATGACTTTATTAATATATATATATATATATATATATATATATATTAATGAAGTCATATCTGACACAAACTTACACAAACAAGGATGTGATCAATGTTTCTTACCCTGCATGACATGGGAGAGCATCGGAGAAGACGGACAATCCAGGTTTGTCACAAAATAGTCCAGGCGGACAGGGAGGACATTCTGCAACATCCATCAAGCCTGGGGATATGGACAAAGAGCCAGAGGGGCAAAGGAGGGGAGAGCCAGTTCCAGAGGGGCAGAAGTGTCCAGGTGGGCAGATTTGCGTTTTTGAAGAGTTCCCCTGACGATGCAGTGTAATGCATTTAAAAATGTAGAAATATAATTCAATCATTAATACACATGACACAAATGCAAAAACAGATGTGAAGCTTAAAGCCATAAACACAATCTGTATTATACGGCGGAGATTATACATGGACAGATTATGTATTCTTTACAGAATGAAGATGCTAATAATAAAAGTGTTGGGATTGGGCTTTCTATTATTATTCATTATTCTGTGTGAAATTGACTTTCACACTATAAACACAGAGAATGTTGACCACATTAGATATGGTTAGAATAAACTCAGGTTATAAATAGACCACCAGTGGAGGAGGCTGGATATCCAATTTTACCCTGAATTATTCATTAGAGGGCATTTTGCAAAAAAAACAAAAAAAGAATACAGCAAGTGTTGTTGTAAAAGTGTTTTGTTTGTTTGACTTTCACCCTGGAAGTGATGAGGAAAGTCAAATATGTGACACAGAGGGAGCATTTGATTTATTTTGAAAATATATACTTTTGGGAGAAGGTTTTATATTCTTGGACCATGACCTGCCTCACTTGTCCCCTTTTCAGGCGTTGCCACAGCGAGTCAACAATTTCCATCTACCCCTGTCCTCTGTATCTTTAACTCTGACTCCAACTACCTCCATGTCCTCCTTCACTACATCCATCAATCTCCTCTTTGTCTCCTCCTCTGGTAGCTCCATCTCTAGGATCATTCTTCTACCAATGTATCCACTGTCCCTCCTCTGAACATGTCCAAACCATCTCAAACTGTCTTCTCTAGGTTTTTCTCCAAACCTTCCTGTCTGTGTTGTCCCCCAATCAACTCATTCCAGATCCCTGCCTCTCTCTCACATGTGCAACTATTGGTAATTGGTTTCTAATCCCGCCTCCTCAATCAGGAATCACCTGATCACCTGTGTATATAAACCTCTCAGGCCACTGACTCTGTTTGTTAGTGTGTCTGTTCATGGGGCTGTTGTCGTCTTTGTAGAGGGTTTTGAGTTTTACTTTATCTGGTGTTTCGACATTGATTTTCCTGTATTTCGTTATTTTATTTTTATTGCCTATTTCCTTTTTTTAATGGTCTGTCAGGTTAGGCCATGTCAAAGTGTTTTTTCTTTAGATTTTGCCTCATTTTTTTTTCACCCCAAATAACTTTTTCGTCCTTATTTTGGAAGACCTATATGTTTTAACAACCTAACAACCGGTGGGTCAGGACGGTGTTATGTTCAGAGCACCCTGGGGACAATCTCGCAGCTGGTTGTTTTAAACCTGGAGCCTTGTGGACCCAGGTCTGCTTCCCTAACCGCTAGTCCACCACTTCCGACCTGTCCACTTTTGTGCTATCACTGTTTCATACAGGATAAATGGTAAAAAAAAATGCGATCACCTGACTCTCTGTTAAGTTTGAGCTACTTGATCCAGCAGGACAATAATATCCAGGGTCACAGAGTCCTGTGGGTTGGGACAGACCTGGCTCGGAGCAGAACATCCCTGCAGAGAATAAATCTTTGAGCCCGATATTCTTTGTAATGGCCTGGTGCAAAACCCCAATCCGTCATCTCTCCTCCTTTTTTTTTATTGCACCTGCTGGACACGGCACACATGCATCAGGAGTGGATGCTGCCAAATGTCTCTGGACTGTACCCGGAGGACACGGAAACTCAAGTCCTTGGGTCAGTCCCGGAGGACAGTAGTATCCACGAGGGCAGTTGGCAGGCTGCACTGTGCCTTCATCTGAGCCAATCAAAGAAGAAAATGTTGGTGATAGATTTAATAAAAGTGTGTCAACATGTTTGATATAAAAGATGAACATAGTTACAGAGAATTTACTCTTTTATACACAATTAAAAATCTCTCAAATCCCTATTTTTTGCAACAAATCACTTTAAATTCTGCAGATGCAGGTAATCCACCTGAAGATAAGTTTAGTGGCCAGAAAAAAAGTGAATAGAAATAAAGGAGCATTGGCTCGTTAAGCAAAAATATTGATTATAATTTCTGCAATGTCCCAACTGCTTTCTAATTTTGAAAATGCCACTACTGATTTCTACTACTCTGTGAGGAAATGAATAAACACATTTAAACACATCTTTCTGAGGGATGTAATTTTCTTGCAGGAAATACTAAACTAAAATTCTTTCTAATGGTCTTGTGGAGGATAACAAAACGATCCATGTGTAGTACCTTGACAGTAGGATCCTGAGCTACAAATTGTGCAGTTATCCTGGTGGGTATTCCCTTCCTTGGAACTAAATGTTCCCTTGGGGCAGGCCACGGGATGTGGGGTTCGACCAGGGCAAAAGAAACCAGCTGGACACAGAGTCTGATCAGGTCTGCTGGAGCCCCAGCCACAATAAAACCCTGGCCAGCAATCACCTGTAGAACAGAACAGATGATAATCACATTCATTCACCTTCATCCACCCTTTTTTCTGCTGCTTCATCTTTATCAAAGTCACACGGCAGTCAAGTTTGACCAATTTAGAGTGAATAATGACTCCTAAACCCAATTCTGCAGGCAATGGGGAAAAAACGAACAAGCTAAATACAGAGCAGTGAGCAAAATTCTTTCTGTGGGATGTAGGTTCTCAGTCACGCAGGTCATGGTCAAGGTTAAAAGGTTTTGTTAGGCAACTTAATATCCAGTTGCCTAAATAAACCTTTCACCCTTCCACTGTGTGGCCCTTTCTTCTTCTTTTGTTTTCAGTTTGTCCCTTACGTAGGAGTTGCCACAGCAAATAAATGTTTCCCCTGTCCCCTGTTGTTCTTCCTCTTTGTCTCCTACCTGGTAGCTCCATCTCAAGGATCATTCTTCTCCCATTATAATCACTGTCCCTCCTCTGAACATGTCCAAACCATCTCAGTCTGTCTTCTCTAGCTTTTTCCCCAAACCTTCCTGTCTGTGTTGTCCCTCTAATCACCTCATTCCTGATCCTGTCCACTCTTGTCTCTCCTAAAGAGAACCTCAGCATCTTTAGCTCTGCCAACTCCAGCCCTGCTGTCCTCTGACAGGATGCAGTGCTGACGTATGGATTAGAGACATCGATATTGTCTCTATTCCATACATCATGATTGGACTCACATCTGTCCTCTAAACCTTTCCCTTCGCCTTAGCTGATTCTCTTCTATCACTGATCATACTGTGTGGCCCTTTTTAAAAAGTGTTTTTCTTGTGTTTTTTTTTTTTTAGAAAATCTCTACCTGCTTTAGTTCCATTTTGACAGATATTCCCAGGTGGACAGAGAGATCCTGTGATGTTATCCATTGGGTTTGACACCGTGGCTCCCATCAGACAAATGTACCCAGAAGCACATGGCCCAGATGGCTCAACTAAGCCTTCCGACCCGCAGAACTGAGTGGCAGGGCAAACCAGACATTCACCTGCAAATGCAGACCAACAGCTGTGACTTGAGGACCTTTGTAAAAGTGCCTTAAATTAAAAGACAAGTCGATCAGTGTCAACCAGGAGAAGGACCCAACTGTTGCTGTGTTTGTTAGAAATATAGTCATCTCATAATACTGGGCCTAAATATACAGTTAATACTAGAATTGGAACTGAAATCACATGAGTTGGAGGAACTGTTTTCACATGTGACTTGGTTTGAGAAAAAGGTTAAAGGACTTGACTTAAAAGTTAAAGGCTTAGGAATTTACCTGAGTTGAGACATAATCACCACTTAGTAGAGTTAATGTCATCTATTTAGTTGATAAGAAAATCTTGGTATATATTCATCCATTCATTTATCCTCATCTGCTTATCCATTGCCCGCTCTCACTGGCAGCAGTCTCCACAACTGCCACCCAAATCACACTGCCCACCCAAGACCCATTGGAGGTTTTGTGGGTTGGGATGATGCTACGATCAAAACACCTCAGTGGCAACCTAGCAGCTGTTGGAGTCAAACCTTAAACCTTGAGAACCCAAGTCTGCTTTTTTAACCACTAGGCCACCACTGCTACTAAGGTATATCTTTATAGTGATATTTTCATTTAGTTTGAATATTAATTTAGAAATATGTTGAGCATATAATCATGCAGGTATTACTCACACTGGTTATACTGGCTGATAGAAATTACTTTAGTAATTACTTTTGATATTTAATCATAAGCATCAACTTATAGACAGATAAATAGATAGTTAGTTATTTAGTTAGTATTGTGTGAGTCTTTATTTACCTATGTTGGTTAGACCCTGTTTGGAGCTGTAGGTTCCTCTTGGGCAGGGAAGTGGCCGAGAACCACGTGTTTCCCCAGGACATACGTAACCAGCTGGGCAGAGCAGAGGGACAGAGACTCCAGCAAAGCTTCCCCTTGTTGGTCTGGGACAGTGAAAACCAGGTGGACAAGGATTACATTCCACCTGACCAGATAAATCCTGGAACATGCCTGAAAAAGTGTTTAAGGAGTGTTAAAAAATAATTGTAGAAACTCCGGCTTCCACAGAATGAGGTGTAACATCTTGTTTACCAGGAGGGCATAGCTTGCAGTCATCTTTGCTTTTTCCTCCTGTCTCATTTTGGTAAGAGCCAGCTGGACAGGGAGTGGGTACACTGCTGCCATCTGGACAAAAGTGGCCTGCTGGACAAACACTTCCAGACACACTCCATAATGGAGTTGCAGTGTGGGATCCCTCCAGACAAAAAAAACCTAGAGTGGCACAATTCATCAAAGTCCTCTGTGTAGCTCACACTTTCACTAAACAATGAATAAAAGCCATTTCATTCGTCTTCATATGGCGTTACTAGGTCTCAGGGGAAGAAGTCTCCCCAACTGTCACCCAAATGCTATGTGTGCTATGCTCTAAGCACCTCAGTGGCAACCTGGCAGCCGTTCGATAAGGACCTGAAGCCAAGTCCACTTCGTTAACCGCTAGGCCACCACTGCCGTCATGATGAATGATGTACTGTATCACAATAAAACACAAGTGATTGTATTCTTCATTCCATACCTGGAAGGCAGGGTCCAGAGACTGCAGACAGACCAGGTTCTGAACAATAGGAGCCTGGACTGCAGAGGCGACACTGTGACTCATCCACCAGCCCACTGTGTTCACTGTATGAGGTGCAAATCACAGTAAAAGGTCAAGCAGGTGCCTCCTCTCAGACTTTGTTCTGGTTTCCATCAACAGACATTGCAAATCATGATTTTTTTTTTTTTCTTTTGTTTCATTACTATTAATTTAATCAGGGTTATCTATATTTTTTGTGTAAATTATATAAATCACACAAAAAATGTGTGTGATTTGTAATTTATGTTAACCTCTGCTGTTTTTTTATTTACTTATTGATCGACATTTAGTTGCATATACAACAAATACTTCTATCATAACACATTATAAGCATGAATGTCCCCTTTTTTAGTAATAAAAAAGAAAAATACATAATAAATCAAAATACACATAACTAAAACACAACAGAAACACAGCAATTTAATGTTTAGGGAGTGAGATTTGGCCACTGCTAGATACTACATGCTATCTAAAAAAAAAACAGAATCCAAATCTGGTCTGAGTGGTATGATATATTCTTACCTATTCTACCATTGTGAGTCAAATGATTATTTTTTGCAGTTCATGATAACTATGGAAATATAACTTTCCATTGTGTATATTTCCATTGTGGGGTCCATCCACATGTTCAATGTTGGAGTCTCATGTGAGAGACATGTCTTTTTCCCTGCCCTAGTAAATATTGAATATATTTATCCTACTTTAAACCATCATTCAAGGACCATTCAAGTCCAAAGAATAGAACTTTACTGTCTAGAGGCAGGTGATTCCCAAAGATTTCCAGAACTGTTTTGTGCCTTTCCTCCCAGTAAGCCTTGATAACCTGACAGTCCCAGAAAATATGGTAATTATTTGCTCCAGTATTTCCACACTTTCTCCAACAGGCTGCCAAATTTTGTTTTGCTGTTCTTTTTTGTTTTTTTAAATCAGTCCTTATCACCTGATATCAGGGGGTCATTGTACTCTGGCTGTAATTTGGCAAAACCTGATTTTGTGCATGTGGTCATGTTAAAATTTACACTCAAGGTTAGAAGAAAAATATGTCTGTTGATTTGGATTGCTATTCTGTTCGGAAAAATATTAAATAAAATTACACTTCTTCAACAACTATTCTCCAATGTACTTTTTATTTTATTGGCAAATTATTTACCTCTTAAAATTCCCTGTTGCAATAATAAAGTTGATTTCCAGTCTTATTATGGAATGGCTGTGAAATGATGTTTGGATAGTGATTCTCGTAATGATAAAAGTGGAACAGTACCTGAATGTTCCTTTTGGACATGGTTTTGGCACAGAGCTCCCAACAGAGCAGTAGGAGCCAGAGGGGCATGAAAATCCAGTTATGTTATCTGATGGAGAAGATTCTGAGGCCTTGCCAACACACACAAAACCTGCAGCACACGGCCCACTGGGGAAGGTCCTCGCTGTAAGCAAATATTATCGAAGCGCAGTTTCAATAACAGAGCAGCCAATAAATTGTGCTGTGTGTCTTGGAACGCCCTCCAGCAGTCATTCCTCCAGTCAATGTGTTTGTGTGAGAGAGTTTGGCACCTGTTCCTCTGCAGTACATGCCGGGTTCACAAGGAAAACACCCCCATTCCTCGGTCAGTCCCGTCCTGTTTCCGTAGGTCCCCGTCGGACACGGTTGCTGATTTTCTGACCCTCTGGGACAGTAAAACCCTCCCTCACAGAGAACGGGAGTCGTCATACCTGACAATTAAATACAGAACTTGTGAAAAAGAGTAGTGTATTGGGGGTAAACGGTGACTTGGCTCCATTTTGATAAACTGGAAGTGAGTCTTACCTTGGTTGTTACAGTAGAATCCAGATGGACATGTCTCACATCTACTCTGGCCCTGTCTGGGCTGGTAGTGTCCTGGACGGCAGGCTGTTTGCCCGACACTTCCCTGGAACAACAATTACTTTTCTATGACATATAATGTTAAGTAATTGAATGTTTATTGTATCATGACAACAGCGGAGATCTCTTTAGGAGAGACAAGGATGGACAGGGTTAGGAATGAGGTCACTAGAGGGACAACACAGACAGGAAGGCTTGTAGAAAAAGCTAGAGAAGACAGATTGAGATGGTTTGAACATGTTCAATGACAGAAGAATAATCCTAGGGATGGAGCTACCAGGAAGAGACAAAGAGCTTTGTGGATGCACTGAGGGAGGACATGGACAGGGTGAGAGAGAAAACTTTGCTATAGCAATCCCTAAATAAGGGACAAAAGAAACAGAAGAAGTAGCCATGAGGAATGATGTTGATGAACAAGGTGAGAGTGTGAAAATACAGTGCGTGTATAGAGCTAGCAAAAATACATTTACATGAAATGTAAACTTTACATGTAAAGATGAAAACTTTACATGTAAAAATGTAAACTTTACAAAAAACGACGTACCATAAAGAGTAAACATTTGTCATTACCTAAACAATGCTGATGTGTAATTTTAATAGGTAACTGAAATAAATCTAGTCGACTAAACTACTTACTTAAACTGTACTAACTTTTAAACCGTTAAACCTAGAGACTAAGGCCAAGGCTTTTAATTAGGAAAAAAGACTAAAAACCATGTCGGTGATCAAAGAGAACACCACAGTTAAGCATGGCTGAGCCTCACCTTCTCACAGAAGTGTCCCGCTGAGCAGAGATGCTGCTGCGGTCTCTCAGTGGTTTGTCCTTCGGGACAGTAGTATCCTTGTGCACACTGGCCACTGGGCACAGAACTACCTATATGATCACAGTAGCGACCGGGGGGGCACACATGGCAATCTTCTACTGTAGATCCACCAGGGGAACCTAGGAGGGAATGACATTGAAAATCGTCCATTTGTATACGTCCATGATTTTATCCCCACATCAGCATGTCTCCATGTTTGATAAGGTGAAAACAAATGGTATTAAAGTATAAAACTGCTTCTAGGAGTTAGATAAGAAATCAAGGCTAGGTGCTTTGAATAATTCATCGCTGTGCCAAGGACTTTATGTTCATTTTAACAGGACTGAAGTTGTTTGATCCAAGAAGTGCAGGGACACTGTGACAATCATACTGTGCCAATTTCTGAGTAATTTAATGCAACGCAGGTGGGGCGCAGGAGTAATATCTCCGTCACTTAACTCCCGCTGTGGATTAATTAACCACCCAATCACACTGTGAACGTGTGGATTGTTGTCACACATGGACTTTGCCTCATTTCACATAGTGCCGTGGTGTAGAATAACTTCTGCAGATCACTTTTTTTCTTTTTTTTTTTGTCTCCTACTGCGGAATTTGGATGACGCAGCAATCATCTGTGAAATCACAGTTGAAGATGAAGGTATTATAGGGAGAACAGATGGAACCCAAATATCCTGTGCTATCGCAAGTATTTTAAAATCGAAAACAAGAATGACAGAGCACTTTGTCAGGCTCAACACAGGGAAACTGCTAAATATAAAACCCATACATAAATCTGTGATTTGTAGACAATGACAAAGTCTATAGTGCATGCCAAGTAGTGCATTGTTCCTACTTTATGTTTATTTATAGTCAGTAATCTGCTGCAATACCTATTGATATGCTTTTCTTGTGCCCAAAACAACTATGGAGAGAGATTTCTACATTTTTGTTAGCAACACCTGGAGAAAAAGTGCAAAAGTTTCTCTCTTCTCCACTATGATAGTGCCTGCATCGCCCCTTATTACTGAAATCTAAGCTATTGTCCTCAGTGCTGTCCCCCTACTGGCCACACGGTCAATAACAGTTAATAACTAGACGACAACACTACCAGTGCGACACACTTTTTTTTTTCTCAGATATTTAGCAGGATATGGGGTCCATATCAGATTATCATTGGAGAACAGATCTTCTTTTTTCTACTTACAGTTTTAATTACATTTTCCTACATTTTTATAACTATTTTATTGCTGTATATATTTTTTCTGTTATTGTTTTTATTATTCTCATTGATATTCTTCTCATTTCTAATATGGTGGCACTACCACAAAAAATCTGTGTTTACCCTGGGGGGATTCTGTTCTATCTCCAGCTGATAACTGACTAAACCAACCCATTCCAAATTTATTATGTCTCAATACTGGATCACAAATGACTCGTTTAGGTATAGTGAGTATTTCTTCAATTTGTACTGTACTGCTACTAATAATAATTGTGATAATTTGTCCCATCATATGTGGATTTGGGTTGATCAACTGTAGTATGTTAACACAAAGATGACTTACTGACCTACCACTGAAAAGAATAACCAGTGATCAGAGTGAATGAGATCACAGGGATAGTTAGAATAATTCTTCATCACACATCTCTATCTCACTCTGTATGGTTCCAACAGGACAGGGAAGCGGTGCAGGTGTTCCAGGGGGGCAGTAGTGTCCAGGTGGGCAGAGTGAGTCATAAGAGTATTTGGAGCCTACGGGGCAGTAATATCCAGCGTCGCAGGGACCAAGTGGGGCGTCCAACCC
Source organism: Paraplagusia blochii (assembly GCA_016785265.1). Classification (NCBI taxonomy): domain Eukaryota; kingdom Metazoa; phylum Chordata; class Actinopteri; order Pleuronectiformes; family Cynoglossidae; genus Paraplagusia; species Paraplagusia blochii. The sequence goes on from JAFBJS010006224.1 coordinate 23,479, forward strand.
TGTCTGATTACAAAACGTTCCAGCTGCACAGGGCTGTGGGTGGGCAGAGCCATGGGGACAAAAGAAGCCTGAAAAAAAATCAAAACATGAGAGCAGACCAGGACGGCAGATTTGGAAACTTCAAACCGTTCTTTCCAATGAGTCACTAAGAAAACTTAGACAAAAACAACATAATTCTATAATTATGATATATGTTTTCATGTATTAATAGTCAAGCCCGCTCTAATGCCACAGTGTGCAGTACCATGCATATCATATAATGTACAGCATATAATGCATCTAGTGCAGATATACATTAATCCTATTTAACAAAGGTCAAGTGAAATAAAACTGCCTCTGCTGCTACTCATTATATTTCCCTGTTTGAAAAATAACAAGGAATTTTGCAATTAAGTTAACAAATATGATGACATTTTTGATAATGGTTTCCATATCCGCTCTGATAAGAACAGACATAGTTAACAGAGTTAATATGGTGACATTTCCAAGCAATTTATTATCAAAATAATTAATGAGAAAAAGAAAAATAACCCAAAGCAGTGTGATCCTATACCAGATTCCGTTCTCTTGACACTGCTTCTATTATGTGTCTCATCTGCATCTGCCATTTGCAGCAGAAGAGAAAAAAAGATATCTGCTCGAGGGGACGTTGACTATACCAACCCTGAGGGCAAATGTCTCCTCTGAAGGTGGAACAGTCAGTCTGAGAAGAAGGCGGTAACTGTGTCACACGAGGATCTGTAACTGACCAGGGGGGCGTTGACACTTCAGTTCTTTTATCATCTCCTGGAATACAGATGACAATTCACACATATTAACACAAATGTGTTTTTATCAACACAACTCAGTCGTACTTAAAGATGTTTTTAACGGCATTCTATTTTAACTCCACTCAGTGGAGAAATTGCAAATAGACCTGAGTCCAACTCCTGACATTCCATTCCATTTGGGTAAATAAGACATCTAGTTACTGCAACACAGCAATCTAAATTCTAAATCCTGTTGAACTATTACCTCATAAACTGATTCATTACAGCATATTTAATATGAAGGCAAAAAATTGAGACATCAATCACTATTCAACCCTCACCTCACACACTGTAAGGCCTTAATTCTGTAATTTACAAATTACAGAATTTTATATTCTACCCAAACGTACGTGGGTTATGGAAGGGTGACAGATTGTGCATCCAGAAGGCGAGGTCTGTTTTCATGTTAGAAGCTTCCAGGATTTTACGAAGACAGCTGAAGAGAGAGGAGTTGGCTCGTGGAGTGGGACTAACTGCTCCTCCAGAACAGAAGAAGCCTGCAGAACACAGTCCTAACAAAGAGACACATCATGAATGGGCGGCAAATGCTTCTGCTTTCTTTTGTGTGATAACAGCCTGTCATTAGCTTCCGTAAAGTTTGTCTCTAATTACTTGAAATAAAAGCAACATTAAATGGACGTAAGCAGGAGTCACAGGTTTTAAATCAGGGGTCTCAAACTCAAGGCCTGTAGGCCATTTGCGGGCCGTCGAAATGATATTTTGCGGCCCCCACCTTGATGTGAAAGTTGCATTTATAGTAATATTTTATAGATTTGTTCTCTAAATGTTATGGTAAATCATATAGTTCTCAAAACCCTGATCCACAGTCCTCTTCTGGTTCACTGTTTTATTACACAGAATCTATGGGAAACTGATTTTTTATTAAATTTTATCTTTTCCATTGGACACTGAAAGCTGACGCGGACCTTCGATGAAATGATACTTTGGGTGTTATATTTATCCAAAATAAATATTGAGTTATCATGATAGACAAAATGTCATATTTGTATTTCATTTTATTTCTTCATACAATAGAACACATGAATTAAGGAATAGTTTGGATTAGTAAGTGCCTAATAAACAAAATTAATTCTCAGCGTCTTAAGCAATACTATGGGCCTTTGAAAAAAAGTAATAGGTGCAAAGTAGTATTTGTAGTATTAGTGAATACAGTGAGTGTTTTAACCCAGTAAAATCTCTCACCTGTTGGTTGCGGTGCTCCAGGAGTGTGACAGTATTTGCCAGGAGGACAAGGGAGGCAGTGGGATGGGGAGGTCGCTCCAAACTCTGGGAGGAAACTGCCAACTGGACACGGTTGTGGTGACCTGCTGCCCTGTGGGCAGAAGTGTCCCATGGGGCAAACATCTCCGTAAGGTTTGGAGACAGGTGAAGAGTCAGTAGACCCCCGGGAACAAAAGTGCCCTAAGATTGACAAATGCAATCAACATGTGACAAGTTATCGAGATCTTTTTTTATGTTTATATTCTTCTTGGTATTACTTTTCTGACCTGCTTTACAGGGGCCTGATGGCTCCGTCAGGCCACTGCTGTTACAGAAAAAGCCAACAGGACAAAGAGAGCAGTTGCTGATGGAGGAGAGTCCAGCAAATGGACCGAAATTACCAGCAGGACAAGGTGTCGGTGAGGTCGATCCCTCCGGGCAGTAAAAGCCTGGAAAGAGTTTTATTAATCCTAAGTTTAAAATATGTTATTTGCTAAATACTGTATTTAAACACCTGAAATTTTTCTATCAGATCTGCACCAGTTCCAATACTAACACTCAGACTCGGAAACCTGCTGATCCCCAAATTGCACAACAGCTTTCTACTATAATCAACTGTGCCCTGATCAGCCAGGGTAGTTTATTTTCCAACTGCACAGTAAGTCAATACCAAAAAGAGTTACTACAGTTCAGCTGAGGTAACTTACCTCAAGAAAGCAAGACCCGATCCAAGATACTGGTGAAATTGGCAGTCATTTTACACACTCTTCAAGAAACCTACTATGTCCAGTTGCTTTCGAAGTAACTAATTTTGGATTGAACTACCTGGATGACTGAGAATCTACACAGACATTTTACACACTAGAAATTTTATCTACATTACTCATGTTTTCAGGTGGATCTAAAGTGTCAGTACTTCTTCTTTTTTTCCTTTTGGCTTGTCCCTTTTTCAGGGGTTGCCACAGTGAGTCAACAATTCCATCTCATCCTGTCCTCTGTATCCTCAACTCTGACTCCAACAACCTTTATGTCCTCTCTCACCGCATCGTCATCTCTTACCTGGTAGCTCTAGCTCTAGGGTCATTCTTCTATCAATGTCCCTCCTCTGAACATGTCTAAACCTCTGTCTTCTCTAGCTTTTTCACCAAACCTTCCTGTCTGTGTTGTCTCTCTAATGACCTCATTCCTGATCCTGTCCATCCTTGTCTCCTAAAGAGAACCTCAGCATCTTTAACTCTTACAGTTCAGCTGAGGTAACTTACCTCAAGAAAGAAAGACCTGATCCAAGATTCTGGTGAAATTTGCAGTCATTTTACACACATAGCTACTTTACCTACAATAGTCAGTTTTCCAGTAGAAGTACTTCTTTTTTGTCTTTTCCTTTTGGCTTGTCCCTTTTTCAGGGGTTGCCACATTGAGTCAACAATTCCATCTCATCCTGTCCTCTTACCACTGACTCCAACTACCTTCATGTCCTCTCTTGCCGCATCTTCATCTCCTACCTGGTAGCTCTAGCTCTAGGGTCATTCTTCTATCAATGTCCCTCCTCTGAACATGTCTAAACCTCTGTCTTCTCTAGCTTTTTCACCAAACCTTCCTGTCTGTGTTGTCTCTCTAATGACCTCATTCCTGATCCTGTCCATCCTTGTCTCCTAAAGAGAACCTCAGCATCTTTAACTCTTCCACCTCCAGCTCTGTCTCCTATCTTCTACATATTCCTAGTGTCTCTAATCTATCCATCATGGCTGGTCTCACCACTGTCCTGTAAACCTGTCCCTTCACCTTAGCTGACTCTCTGCTATCACAGATCACTCCTGACTCTTTTCTCCAGTTGTTCCATCCTGTCTGTACTCTATTCTTCACTTCTCTTCCACCATCTCCACTGCTGTGAACAGTTGATCCTAAGTATCTAAACTCCTTGTATTCTCACCTATACTGGTACTGGGTGTGTGATTCACCTGGTGGGCAAGTGAGACAGGCCTCTTGACCAGAGGAGGTCTGGAATGTGCCAGAACTACAGATGGATGCTTCAGCACTTCCACTGGGACACTTGTACCCAGGTGGGCAGCGATACTCTGTGAAATGTAGAAATGTAGCTTCTCTTTTACATCAAAATGTGGAAAATGCAAAAACAAATGTCATCAAGGTGATCTTAAGTCACAGATTAAAAGCCACTGCTGCTTCTTTTCAATATTCCCTGAAAGATTAAAACCACTGAGCAGATATTTGTTCTGTGCAGAAATCCTGTGGGAAGAGAAATGAAGACGAGGAAGCAGGCTCAGCAGCAGGTGACAGCAGAGAGTGGTGGACTATTAATAGGTTCTGGGACATTTCATGCTCAAATTAGCCAAATGTCTCCTCAATTTGAGTCAAGGGGGACCAAGATGCCTTTGAAAGATTTAATGTAATGTGAAATAATGACGCATTAGCGGCATAAAAAGTCTTATTGCTATTTATACACAGTTTAATGTTTAATACGTCATGCTCAGACCAACATTTATAGAACTACTCACAAGTTTTTTACACTAAATTACAAAATCCTCCAACCAATCAAATACGTTTCATTTCTAAAAAGTTTTCTAATCGCCATTGAACCAAAATGCTGTGTGACAGAAATAAATGAAAGCATAAATTGGATCGCTAAGGAGTGTGGATTGATTAACATAAACTATACTAAAGTTTTTAAAGAAGAAATACGTGAAGAAAGGTTTTTGTCATGTACAAGACTATAGCTCTTTCTTGAATAAATACAATTCAGTAAATTATGAAAATGTTTAATTGTTTGATAACTGTGTTTTATCTGTATTATACATAGATAAAACACAGTTACATAAAATATTATGGGTAGGAAAAAACTTCAGATATGTCTTTAAATTTTCATAAAGGCTCGGGAAAATTATGGGTAGGAAAAAACTTTAAACATAGCTATACATTTTAGCAACCAGTGGGAAAATATTAAGGGTAGGAAAATACCTCAGAAAAAGCAATACATTTTTGCAACAGGTGGGAGAATATCATGGGTAGGAAAAAACTTCAGAGATGGCTATACATTTTCATAAAGGTTCGGGAAAATTATGGGTAGGAAAAAACTTTAGAGATAGCTATACATTTAGCCACCGGTGGGAAAATATTAAGGGTAGAAAAAACTTCAGAGATGGCTATATATTTTCTAGTATACCCTAGAGATATTTAGTTTCCTGTCTATTAATTCAAGGTGTTCAAACACCATTGTTTCAGTATTCAGTGTTAGTCAACATTGGTGTACCAGTGGATATGTTGAGATATTTCTGTTTGGTAAAAGTGTTAAAAATAACGAGTTGAAAATGATGGAGTGGAGAGTCCCCAGTGTTTAAACTCAGGCTGACACCTGATCGTGTAAAAACGTACCTGGCTGATGTCCAGATATTGATCGTGGTGGACAGAACCACCCCGAGGGGCAAAGTAGGTCAACAGAGATCTGAGCCCACGAGGGGCAGAAAAAACCTGGGTAACAAGCTTCACAGTCTGCCTCTGAGTCAGCGCCAGTCTTCCCCAAGAAAGTGCCTGAAAGGAGGAAAGAATACTTTATCATGAGGGTAAAAATAACTCTGACCTGCTGTTGTTTTTATCTCCTTCGAAAGCACACAAAAACACAGAGATGAGAGACACGATCAGCGGTGAGGCAATTACACTATTTAATGACGCGTTTATTCCAAATGTGGCACCAAAATTTTAATTAACTCGCCTCAGTACTGTATCTGGCTGTTTATCGTGACAGTTTTATGCCTATTTTATTATCTTCACAATATCCCCTTTTCTTTTTGGCTGGGCTATGGCAATCTGCACAACCATTAGAGACACTGTAATAAAATGCTTGAGTTACCATGCACCCTTTCAGGAAAATTTAATGGTACTTAATTCTTCTAGTCTTTTTTTTTTTTTGATAAGTGCAATGTTCAATACACCAAGTGAAAACAGTCATTATCGTCTAGACGTGGCTTCTTTCCTCACCTGGAGGACAGGGTGTTGGTTTTGTGCTGCCCTCGGGGCAGTAATGGCCCTCAGGACAGACATCACCGTGGAAGCGACTGGGGTTTGAATTGGCAGAAGCATTTGGTGGAGTGTAAAAATCTGAAACTAAGATGGCAGACTCGATGTAAGACGTCTTCTCTAATTAGTCTGGAAATAAAAATTGAAATGCTGCAGATGTCTCTCTTATCCAAGGACAGAAAGTAGCAAAGATGAAACACTAGTGCAAAGACGAAGCTGAGGCCTCTGATATAGATTTGCCTGTCCCTGCACTGCTTTGGTATAGGTCAGAAAACAGGCTACAGTCTTTTTATACAAATATTCTTTACCTGTGACGTAAGCCAATGGTTTGGCCACTGCAGATCCTCCCGTGCAGTAGAAACCGGGGTCACAAGGACCTGATGGGGACAAAAGACCAACCTCTGCACAGTAATGACCGGGCAAACATGGCTGACACGTTTCTCTGGAAATGGCCCCTGATAGAAAGCACAAGAAAAAACAGATTCACTTTCCCAGAAGATAAAAACAACATTAACCAAGATAATTTGTTTCTCCCAAATATCATGGACATCTCAATAACTTAATGCATCACCTTCTGTGGAGCTGAGAGTGCCTGCCTGACAGGGAACCATATAGACAGTGCCCTGGGGGCAAAAGAACCCAGGAGAACAGCGTTGTCCTGTTGGTCCTTCTTCGGGCTCTGAAGACACGGAGCCTCGTCTGCAGAGGTAACTGGAGGTAGGAAAAGATAAGGAAAATGGAGAGTGTTTTGTGTTCAGTGACAGATGAGAACGGGTGAATCGTAGATAAGGCTCAGAGAGAAATATAATTATCAAAATAAAATTGACAGACAAAGAGGATGTAACGTCTCCTATAGTCAGTGGAGCAGAGTCTTGAAGTGTCTTTTCATTTTGTCGAGGTTTACCCTGGGGAGCAGACCCCAGTTGGAACAGCCAGTCCAGGGGAGCTGCAGTAGCTCCCTGCAGGGCACGGCTCACAGTCTGACTCATTGGACAAGCCCATCTGCCGACCCAAGGCACCAGCTGGGCATGGAAATGCAACTCCAGACTGCGTTCCTGTAAATTAATAACTTACATTGTCTACAGATGGTTGTAACTTTGAAAATAAGTAAATCATTATTACATTTATAAATAGAAAAGGTCATCATTAATGTTTTCCGATGTGGGTGTGTACAAACAAACTCGGTCGGGACGGATTAATGCTTCTGTTCCAGATAGTCCACAGACAAAAATATATGTTCTAACCAAATATGTTAAGACTCTGACGAAGTGGATTTTTCTTAAAATATATCCCCTTGAACTAATTCACTCGTTTATTTATATCCAACAGTAGAACTATGTGCCTTTGTGGTGCTTAATGGGTCATTGTTTCTATCCTACCTGCTGGACAATAGTGTCCTTTAGAACACAGTACAGGAGTCTGAGTCCCCAACACCTGCCCGCTGTCATTGTCCACTAAACCAGGGCAGTAAAATCTTGCAGGGCATTTCATACATTCTGCCTATAGGGAAATAAAACATAGAATTGTATTGATGTCGTTTACAAATAAAGATGTAGGTTAAAAAAAAAAAGATCATTTTTAGTTGTAATAATTATTCGGTATTTAGTCAAAGCTTCAAATTTGCGATACAAATTTAAAAATATTTACATTTTAGTTATTATATACTTTTAATAAATTGATAAAAAAAATAACATTTGTGACAATAAAAGTTGCAATAATTGTTTTTTCATACTAAAATAAGAGTAGTTAAAAAACTCTTAAGTACCAACCAGTAAAAACTGGTTTGTACTGGTTTGATAAGATCAAGGTCTGCTGAGCCCCAAGATATAAACAAAGAGAAGAAGGATTGTTGGCAGTTGCAAAGGATGCACTTGTTTCTTTGCATTAAGTTAAGAGTTCGAAATGGAAATGAATCGAAACAGCGAAGGTTCAGGTTGAGACGTCAGTCAAAATGATAGATATTAATGGTTCTATGGATTAGCATGAGTTTATAGGCAGTTCGCTGAACATTAATTTTCACCTGTCCTGGTCGATCCTGGTATGTCCCTGGGGGGCAGGGCACCTCCCTGTCTGACCCAGGGGGGCACATGTTTCCAGGGGAGCAGGGAATGGAAGCCATCTGACTGCTGCTGTTGTATCTGCCTGTACAATAAGAACCAGCTGGGCAGATATGAGAAGGAGAAGAGAGCCCTCTGGTGATGCAGAGAAAACCTAAGAAGGAGGCATAGTCATTATAGTCGGCAGCCTCAGTCATTACAGAGGGTAATGAACCTTTCATGGTTATAGTTAGGTAATGGGTTATTAAACCAGTTAGTGATAAAAACACACAACCACAGACTTATGTGCACAACCTGGAGGACAGGGCAGACAGTCAGAGACATGACCGTTCCGGGTTGTGTTGCTGTAATGCCCCAAAGGGCAGGGCAGCGGTTCTGAGGAGCCCTGGGGACAGAAATGACCAACAGGACACCGGTCACCTGTCGCCCCTCCATCCTCGGGTGAAGATGACCGTGATCCTGAGATGCAGAAGTATCCTGCATTACACTGGCCTGATGCAACTCCCATCCCGGGGGAGGCACAGAAAAAGCCTGGTTTGGGAGGAGAGAAGGTGGTAACAGGAGAAAGTGACAGGGGAAACAATTCCAGCAGAGACAGTTTCACAAACATTGAACATTCTATGAATTTCAGATGAGAAAAGAAACAAAGCTGAATATTAAGGTTGCGGTACAGGTCTCCTGATGACAGCTGCTATTAAAAGATGCATACATATTCCAGGGACACACCTGTTTATGGAATCAACTACATTTGATCTTCAAGGACATTTTAAGGCTTCAGTCAACAAGCTAATCTAGAGGAGGTCCAAATTCATTAGCAGTAAATGATGTGTGACCTGGAGGGCAGGGCAGACAGTCCCGGGGTGCTGCCATCTGAATGTGAGGGTTGATGGATCCAGATGGACATGGGTACTGGTGTTTGGACCAGGTCCCGGTTGGACAGTAATGACCCACTGGACATTCATTAGTGACTGATGAAGAGCCATTATCATTGGCAGGACAATAAAATCTGTCCAGACAGAGAAGAAGGGAGTTTGTGAGTGTTTATTTATATTTGCAGTACAAGGAACAGGTGTGATGTATAAAAACACCAACCAGTTATTGTTCATTTTCACTTAATTCAGCATAATTTATGAAGTGCTGCAGAGTGTGTGGCCTGTAAGTGTTTCTTACCCCTGGGGGCAGGTGCTACAGCTGGCCTGGCCATTGTCTGTGCTGATAGTTCCCAGGGGGCAAAGCTGAGGAGTCGCAGATCCTTCAGAACAGTAATAACCTGGTTGTGTACAGACACAAGTCACGAAAGAGCCGAGCCAACACCGTGAAACCGCAGAGACAGGGTTCAATTGCTAAAGTCAACACAGCAGCTGCTCCTGCAAAGCTCTATTGCCTCAGAAAAGTGTTTTGTTGTGTTTGCATCAAGCTGGTCAAAAAACAAACAAAATATGCCAACCTCTGGGGCACGGTCCTCCTCCGCTGTCCCTAAACGGGGGATCAGGACGATCTGCACCTCCAAAACAAAAGAAACCTTTCCAACATTTTCCTGACGGCTCTGAAAGGCCCACAGTGTCACAATAGTAACCAGGGAGACATGGCTGGCAATCCTCCTGAGGTAGGAAACAAGTGAGACAATGGCAAGGAGAGAGGAAGGAGAAGGAGAGAGGCGCAAGATAAAAGCATAGAGGCTGTTATTAAAAGAAGGAGAGAGTGCGCCTCAACGTCATATTGGTTTGGGACTAAATATTTATAAGCTGAGGCACAAGTGTGAAGTGTAGTTGTGTCTGTGTTACGTACAATCATGGAAAAAATGATTAGACCACTCTTTCTTTAATTTCCTGTCCATTTAAAAGTCTGCTTCCACTTAATCTACATTAGTCTGGACAAATATAATAACAACAAAAAAGGCTCATAATTAAGTTTGATTTCAGAGCTGATTTCTGGCCATTTTGCATGGTTTTATTGACAGTGACAAAAATCACTTCCGTTCCTACATCACTAGCAATAACATTGTACTGACAAATACAGTGCTTTTAGTCATTTTTGTGTTCATTGTTTCCCCCAGGTGATAAACCTTTAGTGGAACAAGGCATTAAGACGAACAAGGAATTGAAGAAAACAGCAGAGTGGTCTAATCATTTTTTCCATGAGTGTATATGAGACAGTCGTAGATTCTGCATATTGTGTAATTTACGGATGTCACAAGGAGACATCACTGACAGGGAGGAAATTAGTGTGCAATACATTTAGGTAAAATTCCAAGGACATATATATGTTTTTTTGGTTCTTACAGTGGATTTTCCTCCCCCCAAGATGCCATTTAAATTCAACTGTACTGCAAATCTGAAGCAGAGCAGATATTTTTCTCAATTATTGTCGAAGAAACTCCAGAGACGCTCCAACCTGGGAGATTGATTCTGTGAGGTTACAGAATGTTCCACGTGGACAGGGCCGAGGATGGATTGTGGCCAGGGGACAGTAATGACCGACAGGACATGGTCCTCCGTTTCCTGATGACAGGAAAGACAGAGCTGTCATTTGACATTCTTTTAAACCTAGTAGAAAAAAACTGCAGAGACGCAGAGATGATTTTTGAGAAAATATGCAAAGTACTGCTTATATCTGTTTACCTGCCTCCTGTAGGGCAGGCCGTGGAGAGGTGTTTCCATGTGAGCAGTAATACCCTGCCTGACATGGTCCAGTGAAAGCTGTACTATTTCTGGAAGAACAGTAATGGCCACCGTCACACTGCCTGCATTGAGAGACAGACCAGTAGCCTGGATCTGGACCATAGGTTCCCTGTCTCTTATACACATC
>JAFBJS010006224.1:34434-45620 GCA_016785265.1 Paraplagusia blochii
CTGTGTATTCCATTTACTTTCTCACCTCTGTACTGGTTGCGATAAAATACTTTTGGACCAAGTTAAATGTCTGGAGTCCATGTCCAGTATGTCAAAGTTACAGTGGATTTTCCTCCCCCCAGGATGCCATTTAAATTCAACTGTACTGCAAATCTGAAGCAGAGCAGATATTTTTCTCAATTATTGTCAAAGAAACTCCAGAGACGCTCCAACCTGGGAGATTGATTCTGTGAGGTTACAGAATGTTCCACGTGGACAGGGCCGAGGATGGATTGTGGCCAGGGGACAGTAATGACCGACAGGACATGGTCCTCCGTTTCCTGATGACAGGAAAGACAGAGCTGTCATTTGACATTCTTTTAAACCTAGTAGAAAAAAACTGCAGAGACGCAGAGATGATTTTTGAGAAAATATGCAAAGTACTGCTTATATCTGTTTACCTGCCTCCTGTAGGGCAGGCCGTGGAGAGGTGTTTCCATGTGAGCAGTAATACCCAGCCTGACATGGTCCAGTGAAAGCTGTACTATTTCTGGAAGAACAGTAATGGCCACCGTCACACTGCCTGCATTGAGAGACAGACCAGTAGCCTGGATCTGGACCATAGGTTCCCTCTGGACAGCTCCTCAAGTCAAAGCCACTTCCCTCGGGGCAGTAAAACCCTGCATGTTGTAGATCATGCACAAGAATATGTAGAATTGTGAAATTATGTCTTCACATGTCCAGTCCATGTGAAGACGTTGGTTGGTCTAACGCACAGGAGTCAAACTCAGGCCCGGGGGCCAGATCTGGTCCTCAGCATAATTATATTTGGCCAGCAAGATCATATCAAATATGAATTAGAGTTGCCCCACCAGTATGTAGATCTTATATACTGGTAGGATTTGTAATATTAGTGTTAATGCTCTTTGTAATAGCGCAGGAGTTTTGTTTTGTGCTGTAGGCCTGTAAAAAAAAAACATCAAAACGTTAAAAATATCTGGAAAGGCTACAGATAAAGGCAAATGCCAATGATGTGTGTTTGATTTTAGATTTAATTTCTCATGTGTTGATCATTTTAAGCAGTGGTTCCAGATTCATTCCCAGCATTTTATCGAGGGCAACGGGCAAGCCAGACAGTTGCTTGGGGCTGCTACCACTAGGGGGCCAGGTCAAAAGACAATTTTCTTTCGAGCCTCGAACAGTGATAGTGTGGAGGCCCCAGCGATATCCTGCTAGTTGCCCCAAGAAACCCTAGCATCGCCTGTTTATTGGATTTATAAAGAAGGGGAAATATTTACAGTTTATTTTTCAATTAATATTCAGTCTGGCCCCGATTTTATGCCAGTTTTTTAAGTGTGGCCCACTGTGAAATTGAGTTCAACTCCCCTGGTCTCACGTGTCTTATTTTGTCTTAAATGTTGGTGTAAGAGCTGCATGTGAGAAAGAAAGGAAAATATGGACAAATAACATCTTAAACTCAAGAGATCAAATTTGTAAACTACTGGAATACATTTGTTAATTACACTGATATGTTAACGAAACCCTGTAGAGCATCTTGTTTTTTATCTTTAGCATAAATTTACTATTCCTATTAACCTCTTTTTGTTCCCTCGGTGCAGCCTTCTTCACTGTGTTCTGCTTTAATTCACTTGCATTTGCATAATATATTTTTTTTTTCGGTTTAAATTTCTAGCACTGAAGAACAACAAACCTGCGGGACACAGGGACAGAGCACCAGACACACAGTACCAGCCCGGCTCACAGGGTTCACAAACAGTTGCATGTGTCACAGAGACATATGTCCCTGGATGACAGGGCACAGGCTGAGCACTTCCCTCTGGACAAAAGTGACCCTCCGGACAGGCTCCCCCTGAACCTCCGTCAGTGGGGGAAGGTGTGACAGCGCCACCTGCACAGAAATATCTGCATGCAAAACAAGTTAAGAAATTATAAAAACCTTTGAAGAAAGGGAACATGTGTCAAAGGTTGTGGGTTAGGACCTGGAACAATGTTCAGTGGAAAATGCTGTGCATGTTCTTAATTATTGTTGTGTTTTTAAAAATACATTTCAATACATTTGCTTCAAATCAAGCATAAAGACAAAATCCCAAAAGGCCTATGCTGAAAAAAGAGAAGTTTTCAAATTTATTTAGGAAAAGGTTTAAGCCCCCAAAGTTTGTCCTTTGAGCACTACTGCCCTTCGTCTTAATACCAAGAAGTTATATTGATTTAATCTATTTTGTTTTTACCCAGCAGTGCAGGGTCCAGTGGGTTTAGTGAGTCCAACAGAATCACAGTAAAATCCTCCCGGACAGGGTTTACAGTCGTTGTGATGACGCAGACCTGAGCTGTTTGACCAGCTTCCTTCGGGGCAGGATGAAGGAGCAGTGGAGCCTGCAGGAGAAAAAAAAAACACAAAAAAACAAACTCCAACTCATAATTCTACTGCAGCAAACAGAGCAGTTTGCACAGAACTGGTAACAGATGACAAGACCGATGCTGTAATTGGGTTTCAAATTCTGGGACAATTTCCTTTGCACGCTGTAAGCAGAATTTAAATGCAGCTTTAGGATGACAGAGTCTAACGATGCTGCCTGCAAAAGCCGAACAACTTGGGGCAAAACAAAGTAAGACCAAAGGCGGGGTTATAAAAGGATGGGGTGGAAGCCCTGAGTGAGAGCGAACAAGTGGAATTCTGTAGAAACATCTGACATGATGGCAAATGTTAGTGGTATGAATAAAACATTTTGGCCTCCAGTCAACTGGAAAGTTTGAGGGATCAGAAATGCAGAAGTGACTTGATTAGGAAGCAGTCAATGAAGAGGCTGCTGATTGAAATGTGGGGCATGGGCTCTTCCCCAGAAGTTTGGGAGACTGAAAATTTAAGTGTGAGTGGGAAACACTCTTGCCTTACTGTTAGAAAGTCACATGTTGACCAACAGGTGTGAACGTGAGTGTGGATGTTAGACCTGTCAGTCTACTCTACAGACACAAAACCTGCGGCAGATATTTTAACTTTATTTACCAAAATAAAAGGCCAAATGGGCCGCATCTGGGACTTGGGCTGCAGTTTGCCCATGTCCGTTCAAAGGCATGACAGCGACCTCGTTTGGTGACTGCAGGAAGTGATTCCAATTCAATCAATATACAAGAGGTGAAGAACAAGTTATTAACCTGAGGGACAGTAATGTCCCGGTGGACACAATGAACCTGAAAGACCATCTAGAGGACTGGGAGACGAGGCTCCTATTCTGCACCAATATCCAGCCTGACATGGGCCTGTTAAAAGAGAAAAAAAACAATGGAACTATAAGACACCACTCAGGAGAATGTGGCACTGAAGATGTTCTAAAACACAGGTGTCAAAAACTCAGGCCCGGGGGCCAAATCTGGCACGCAGTATAATTATATCTGGCCCGCGAGAAAAAATCTAATGTGTGCTTGAGTTGGCCTACCAGTATGTAGACCTTATAGACTGTCAGAATTTGTAATAAAAAATATCGATGCATTTTGTTATAGTACATACTTTTTTGTAAAGGAAAGTTTTACATTAAATGATCTGGAAAGACTACAAAGAGACAGAATAAGAAACAAAAACCACAGATATGTGAATTATTTCTAATGAAATTTCTCATGCGTTGAAAACATTAGGCTTTGGCTGTTCCAGATGCAATGTTTCCATATGAAAAAGCAATATATAAGGGATAACTCAATATATATTGAGTTTTGCCTGTGACTTTATGTCAATTTTTAATTGTGTTCCGCTGTGCAAAACCGGGGAGTTTGACACCCCTGTTCTAAAAGCTCACTAAGTTACTTACTTGGTTACTTATTTTGTAACTAAACTAAACTAAATAGATAGGTCCCATATGCAGAAATCGGTCTTTTTTACCTGCTGGCTCTGACAGGCCTTCAAATGGACAGTACTGTCCAGGTGTACACTGGCTGCAGGCTTCAGAACTGTAGGCATGTTCTCTCCGGTTGAAGGTGCCTACAGGGCAGGGGTATTGGTTGGGCAGGGCTGTACCAGTAGGGCAGAAGTGACCATGAGGACAGGGCTTCGGCAAGGAGCCATTAACCAGAACGTTCCTTGAATCACAGTAGAATCCTTGTAGGAAGAAGAAGAAAACCAAAATGGTTCTGATGTCAGGTAGCTTTCGAGTGACTTTTCATGCCATCTGCTCAGTAAACAAACAATATGTGGTTAAAAACACAACATTAAAATCCAATTAAATGAATATATCATTTAAATGGAGTGTGGGGTAGAATACTACCTGCTTCACAGATGGTGCAGTTCTCCTGTTCCTCTTTGTTTTGATAGCTTCCTGGTGGGCAGGGCTCAGGAGATGCGCTACCTCGTGGGCAGAAGTGTCCAGCCGGACAGGGAAGGGCTGTGGCTACGGTTTGACCAGAAGGGCACCAGTAGCCTGTAGGTTTTAGGCTAATTTATTTAAAGAAACCTGTCTAATATGTATTTAATATTGTTCTAATACTTGGAATTAAGAGGCAATGAGCTGACCTTTGCTGCACGGTCCAGTGGGAGTTCTGAGTCCTGCTTCCTGACAATAGTGACCAGCAGTACAGGGCTGACATTCAGTCTTATTGGTCAGACCTCTCAGTGGTGAGAAGGTCCCTGCTGGACACAGCTCTGGTTCTTCTGCCCCCTCAACTGTGGAGCAAAGCAAAGGAGTTGGATTAGAATTCAATCGCTTTTTTTTTTTTATTGCATTTTGTAATTGTGTGGTTCTCAAACTACTGGACACACCCCACAGGTGGCACTTGGGCTCTCTCTAGTGGTACACCAGGAAATCTATTGCTTATTGACTAGTTAATAAACAACTTTTTACACAAGTTGGGTGATTATGTGTTTGATGAAGTATTGAGACAGGAGTTCATGGTAAATTTCTAGTACTTTTTGGACTACTTCACTGATATCATGATGTTTGCTGAACTTGGCTGATGCTGAATTTGCCACGGTAGAGCTGGCTGGCTCAGAAGATTTCCATGTATTTGATTGTTTAAAGGAAAAAAAAGTGGCACAACACTTCCAGATTATAGAATCGGACCGTGTCTCTTTAATAACATTGGCTGCACATCATCATAATTGTCTATAATTATATATCAGTTATTTAAAGTGTTTTGTGCTGAGTTGCTGCAAGCTAAGCCAATAAAATAATTGTATGGTTTCAGTTGACAAACAATGTACTTTACAGGCTTTGATAGCCTGGTTCCAGTCCAGTAGAGCAGCTCTCACCACAATATGTCCCAGGTGGACAAATGTTGCCTGTTTCTCCATCTGTGGGTCTGTCCTGTGTGGCTCCGCCAACACAGTAAAAACCAGGGGAGCACGGACCCACAGGCAGCGCCAAACCTTTAGATAAAGAAATAACTCGACTGTAACACCAAGTCTTTTGATGCAGTTGAGATGAGAGTTTTTAAAAATGGTTGGAAGGATCTGTGATGCTGCAAGGTACATGTTTAGCTGCTTATTTCAGAGCAGTGTTCCCCAACCTTTTTGCACCACTGACAGGTTAAATGTCTTGTACTTCTTTACAGGGATCGGTCGTTAAGTTGTGGCAGATAAATACCTCTTAATAAAATAACATTTACCGTGCTAAAATATTTTCCTACATTATTTCTTCGCAGACCGGCACCAATTCACCTATGGACAGGTACTAGTCCCTGACCCAGTGGGCGGGCACCACTGTTTCAGAGGGTTTTACCATGCAAATGTAACATTTATACAGACACAGAAGTATAGCTGAAGCTCACTGTAATAATTACAGATTTTACAGATATTTAAATATTATATAAAAAATTCCACATGGTAGCAATATTCTACCTTTTTTTATTAAATCCTATAAGAAACGCTTATTATATGCTGACAGACGAGGGATATAAAGTGGCTGGAGAATTGGTTTTAAAGTGATCCAACAAGGGACTAGTTCTATATATTTCCTCAAGGAAATTTGCTCCTGATTACTTTTAGAAAAAAAATATGGCACGTTTATCAGTGTACCTGAGACATTGCAGAAAGCCCCGGGAGGACAAGACACCGGCTCTGAGCTCCCCAATGGACAGTAAAATCCAGCTTGGCAGCGCCCTCCAGTGGACGTTGCTGGACATAGGCAGTTAGCGTTTGTGTAATTGTCCAAATCAAAGGGCTGGGAGTTCCAAGCTGCTGACACACAGAACCAACCTAAGAGGGAAGATAATAAAAAAGAGGCAATGTAAGACGAGAATAGTTTTGAATTATCACTCAGGAAATAAGAGTCGTTTGTGTAAATGATCTCATTTCTGTTTTTTAAAGTCAATTTCGACTTTCGGTGTTACTTCCTGTTGTACTTTTATTTTGAAGTAACGTTAAAGATCAATTTTACGTATGCCTCCCTAATCGTGGTTACATTACATGTCGTTATTTGTACTCTAATTAAAACTAAATATTACGCTTTTATTCTTTGGTTTGATAGAGTAATAACCAAAACTATTACACTGTCATTTTTTTTACATAAAAAATAACAATTACATCTAATAACAATTATGAAACACAACCAGTTGCCTGTGCGGAAAATATAAAGATGGCGACAAGATGCGGGAAGGCGATTACATAAGGTAGAAATTAGCATAGCTACGTTCACTGACCAGGTTTGCATTTTCCAGACACTTTGGTGAGTCTTTCCTTCTCACAGTAGTGTCCTGGAGGACATGGCAGACAGCTGTCCAGACTCTGAGTCATCGGTTCTGGATTGTAATATCCACGAGGACAGGGGAACTGGGTGGCATGCTTCGTACCTTAATGTGTCGTTGTTAGAAAAAAACAATTTAATAAGTAATTATCTTAATGGTAGAAAATGTATATATGACACACTCTTAATTAATGTGTATTGGAAATACCATCAGGACAGTAGAATCCAGGAGGACAGGTGAACATGGAGAAGTTTCCGGTCTTTTCGGGACAGTAGTATCCAGCAGGGCAGCTAGAACACAGATGCTGGCCTGTGAGATTTGTGTAGGTTCCAGCTGGGCATGGCACTGGGCCCCCACTGCCTTCTGGGCAGTGATGAGCTGGTGGGCAGAAAGCCCCAGAGCCTAGAGAAGAAAAGCAATGAATTAGTTGTGGAAATGATTAGTTATGGAATATAATTGTGTTTGCTAAGCCCTTAATGTGCTGAATCCTGTTCTAAGCCCTGATTAATACCCAACAATTACCTTCAAAAAACAGAACCAAATCCTTCAACATCTCAGCCATGGTATTATTCTAAGCCATAATACCACCATCTGTTTATTTTCTATCTGATACAAACACTCGTAGCTGTTTTATTTTCTCAATTTCGCCAACGCTAATTATGAGGAGTAACTGCTCAATATTTTCACAAATTGTACCTGTTGCTGTGGTTTCTCCACCCAGACAATAATATCCTGGCTCACAGAGTCCAGAAGGTTGAGTGAGACCTGGAGTTGCACAGAAGTGACCCCCAGGACAGGGGGTACACTCAACAGCATCTGTCAAGTAAGGACTGCAAGGATATCCACACAACATATATTAACTATATGAACTGGTGAGTGTTTGTGCTGCATTTCCTTTCATCACCTGTCAGAGTAGGATCCTGGAGGACATGGCGAAGGGAGACTGGCCCCCTCTGGACAATACTGTCCCTTTGGACACGCACCTCCGATCCCGGTGCTGAAATTGCCATCAGGGTTCTGAAAATTTACACCTGACAGGAAGATTTTTGGAGGCGCCTTTTCATTGAGTGTAGGTAATAATAACCATCAGTTAATCTTGTTATTATGTGTTTACCTGCTGTGCAGTAATAACCAGCCTGACAGGGTCCTGTCGGCTCAAACAGACCCCAGTCCTCACAGTAGAACCCTGTTATTAAGGCAACAAAATAGACAACATTTGCAGCAAACTGTAACTTAACCTTAAATACAAGCTTTTCTTTCTCGACAGAGATGGTGACAAATATGTGACAACACTTTCACCTGCTGGACAAATTCGGCACTGCTCCACTTGTCTGAGACCAAACTGGGGACTGTATGTCCCGGGAGGACAAGGTAAGATTCCCTCAACCCCACCTCCGAGACAGTAATGTCCTGATGGACAGGGCTGGACACCTTCTCCTGATAGACAGTAGGATCCCGGAGGACAGTCTTCACACATTTCTGCGCCTTAAGACACAAAAAAAAAATACTTTTAGAACTTAATATCATTCTTCATTTTTACTTTTACTTTACCAAACCTGATTGTATTGATTACCTGTATAGTTTGAGTAAGTTCCATCTGGGCAGAGAGCAGGAGAAGCAGAGCCCATGGGACAATAGTGTCCAACTGGACAGATGTCACCAGTTATTCCACCCATGGGTTTTGGAGAGACAGCCCCTCCAGAACAAAAATAACCTGTGAAATTTTTAAATTTTTCAAACTGATCAATCATAGTTTGACTTTGGGTTAAACAAGATTAATTATGATCCTAATTTTATTATATATATTTATATGATTTTTTATTTATTTTTTCTTTATGTTGCTGGTATGGGAAGACAAATAATAGTGGCAAATTGAGAGAGTGTTTAGGGATTTATCTTGGACAGTGAATAACAACATAATAATGAATAATAATTCCTACTATTCCCAACTTCTAACATAATAATCCATTCACAGTCACGGACAATTTATTTGACTGTTTTTGTCAGTCAAGTAGTCAGTCAAGGACTGACTGACTTTGTTTTCTCTGTATGACTGTGTCACATGGAGTGGCTAATGAGAAGTAACTGTAGTTTTACTCAAAGGCTGCACAGTTTCTGCTCGTTCTCTGCTTCAGTGCTGGAGGCTTAGAACTGATAGTGACTTAAAAACTGAAGTGTAAAAACATTGAAAAGATGGTGAGGTTGTTCGTCATCATTCTCTCTGCCAGATCATTTGTCACACCTGCATCACAGACGCCTGTGGCCTCAGTGAGTCCAGTACTGTTACAGTAGAGCCCTGCAGGGCACAGCGTGCATGAGGACAAGTTCTGCGCTCCCGCAGTGTCGCTCCATGTTCCTGCTGGGCAGGGGTTCTGCCGTGCGAACTTAGTGCCCCGTGGGCAAACAAAACCTGCAGGGCAAATACCACCAGAGGGTAATGCCACCTGTGGACATGATTGAGAAAGCATGTATCTTGTAGATTTATGACTAAATTTCATTAGATTTTTAGTTTAATATATCAGCAAAACAAACCAGACAAGACAATTTGTGTGTTCTTACTGGTGAGGCAGTAAAGGCTCCAGAGGAACAATAGTGTCCAGGATCACAGAGACCCTCTGGACTTGACAGTCCACTGCTGCTGCAAAACCAACCTGCCTCACAGGGCCGGCAGTGCTGCACGGTGTCACCACCAGGGTCATCAGAGTACGAACCCTGTGTCATCATCAACAATGTAAAGAATGAACATTTTTGTATCTGCACTAGGACATGAACAAAAGGTAGACTGAGACAAATGAGGAGTGCACAGAAGACACTGACTGGAGGACAGGGCCGTGGAACCCAGGACCCTGCAGGACAGTAGTGCCCAGTGGGACATGGTGGGGCCAGGGACAAAGCAGACTGATTACATAGTCTCCCTGCCAGACACTCCATACAAGACTGTGCACCTGTATTCTGTGGGGATATATGAACATTTTAACAGCAAGCATCACAATGACAGAGGATGAATCCTTACTGACAATATCTCACCATCTGGAAAGTTCCAGGAGGACACGGCTGTGGTCTAGGGGCCCCCTCCCAGGTGAAATAACCCTTTTCTGCCTCATGTTGAAAGGGTGACACTGAACCACCAGTGCAGTAAAAACCAGGAGAGCAGGGACCAGAGGGTGAGGTGTTGTTGTGACCTAAACAATAGAAACTGACCAAAAGAAATCTGCAGTTAATATACACATTGACAATCAATATATTAAAAAAATCATTAATCGTTACTCTTTATTCTAGTCTAGGAAGTTTTACTCTGAAATTGCTTATTAACCACTGATCTTAATGAAGAGTCACTGTGTGGCCCAGTATCAACTCTGTTACACAGCTGTGATGTAACTATGAACCACATTACCCTGGTGGACAGCTGATACATTCCTCTGGTCCACTGAGACCAGTGCTGTTACTGAAGGTACCAGGAGGACAAGGGAGCGGGGCAGCAGATGCAAACGGACAGAAACTTCCCGCTGGACACAAACCTCCTGTTGGTCCATCAATTGGAGTCTGAATATGTATTAAAAAAATTATAAAATTAGGATTTGACTTCACAGCTGTTTATAGATTATGTATATCACCAAATTTTAATAATATGAAAGATGTTTCCTACATGTGCTTTCAGAAGCACCTACATCAACATTTATTCAGTAAGTATTTAGGACAGTATTTAGGAGTGTCCCTACTGCAGATGTGGCTCCTTCTCTGCAGTAGAAACGTTCCTCGCAGCTTCCAGAGGGTTCTCTCAATCCCACACCAGCGCAGTACCGGCCACCGCCACAAGAGGAGCACTCAGACCTCTCACTGAGTGCAGAGTGTGAGCTGAAGGTTCCTTCAGGACAAGGTTCTGGAGAAGAGGAGCTCTCTGGACAGTAAAACCCCTGAGAGAGGTGTGAGATACATTTATTTAAGAATCAACACACACACATAAAGTGTACAATGTAAATAACAGTGCAGTATAAACACATTTGAATTGAATAATACCTGAGGACAGACCAGAGGAGTCCCAGTCCCCAGGCCACTGCAGTACGTCCTGGACGGACATAACACACAGGCCTCTCCACTGTGTCCCAGTGTGTTGTTTCTGTATTGACCTGACTGGCAGGGATAGGAGTAAGGAGGGCCGGTGCCTCTGGGACAGTAATGTCCATCAGGACAGATCCCCGTCTGAAAGGAAGCCGAAACTCAGTCGCATATATTTTCAATAATGCATGTTTATGTATATATTTTTTTCAGTTTAGTATAGTATGCAGTAGGTGGAGATGCTCATGCTTCGCAAAAAGCATTTTTTATTTTTCCTCCACGCTGCAGATGCATTTCATATGCAAATTTGTCCAGTTTCAGGTCTATTAAATGTGCACATTTAAAATGTGCCTACCTCTTGATAATTTTTGTAAACATTGTTTATCTCTCTGCTCTACATTTACTCCCCACTTGCCACCATTTAACGTGGAACTGCTCATTGCCTCTAATTGCGCCCTAGAGAC
>JAFBJS010006224.1:45694-74729 GCA_016785265.1 Paraplagusia blochii
ATTATCATGTGCTGTAAATAATGCCATTAACCAGCCACTAGGAAGAACAAACAGTGTTTGTTTTTGTGCCACTCCCAACCCCAGATAAATGGTAATGTGATTTTGGCCAGATAAACATGCAGGTGAAAAAAATTATTTCATTTACAGTTTGTTTGGGGCCTGGGTTACCAATGGCCACCAAAAGTGCTTTTAATCTACAGCATATGTGTCAAACTCATGGCCCAGGGGCCAAATCTGGCAAGCTAGGTATTGTTGATGTGGCTCCCTAGTAAAAAGTGTGTTTGACACCACTGAACTACAGGGTACTGAGAGAAATTGGACTACTGTTGGACAAAAACAAAGAAGAAGAGGAGGGGAGGTTGAGGCAAAAAGCGAAGAGTGTCAGCTAAGGTGAAGGGAAAGGTTTACCGGACAGTGATGCCAGCCATGATGGATGGATTAGAGACAGTATCAGGAGGCAGAGCTGGAGGTGGAGGACTTAAAGATGCTGAGAATATCTTTAAGAGAGACAAGGATGGACAGGACCAGGTGATTAGAGGGACAACACAGACAGGAAGGATTGGGGAAAAAAGGATGCTAGAGAAGAGGTGGTTTGGACATGTTCAGAGGAGGGACAGTGGATACATTGGTAGAAGAATGATCCTAGGGATGGAGCTACCAGGTAGGAGACAAAGAGGAGATGGAAGCAGTGAGGGAGGACATGGAGGTTGTTGGATTCAGAGAACAGGTGGGGAGAGAAAACGCAGATTTTCCAAGCTGAAAGGAGAAAGGGAAAAAGAAAAAGGCACAATTTGGGCCCTTATATTGGTTTTGAATTTGAAATATTTAAAAGCTGTTATCGTACAGGTCTAGTGACGGGCTCGTCTTCAGGCTGCTCAGAGTAACAGTACTTCCCTTCAGGACACTGTACACACTCGCTCACATCACGGAGACCAGGAACCTCACCATAGCTTCCACTGGGGCATGGGATGGGGTCGGGATTCTGAAAGACAACATGACGTTGACTGGTTTGAAATGAAAAAAAAACCCTGAAGCTCTCGCGTGACATTTTGACTCACGATGCCTCCTCCAGGGCAGTAGAAACCTCGAGGACAGAGGGTGGCTGAGCGCTGGGGGTCTCGAGACAAACCCTGAGAGCAGAGAAACCCTGGAGGGCACACCATGATACTTAACATGGCTTCCTCACTCGTGGTCTCATTACTGCAGTAATGGCCCTGCAGGCATGGTGAACACTCCACAGAGCCCTCATCCTGCACGTGGAGAATGGAGAGCAGGGTTCAGAGGTTTCACGCTGAAGATTGATTGAGCAGGGAATATACGGAAATAGGTGAAGAAAATGTGAAATATGGTATAAAAATACATGATCTAAATCTCAGACCCATGACTTGGTGTCAAAGATGACCAGATTTTAACAAAGAAACGATTATTGGAAGGAACTGAAGGAGCAAGGCCTGGCCAAACTATGACTTGCGGTCCACAATGGGTCATGAAATTCAACACAGGGGCCAATTAAGGAGCAGAAAGACGTAGTGTTCATATGAACAGGATAAATGACAAGTGAATGTCATGCATAGAGTTCAAAACTGCATCTATGACGAAAAAATGGGTATTGCAGGAAAAAGTCAGAAGAGCAATCACAATACGAACCAATGATATAATTTGGAGAAGTTTGGCAGACCTGATTACAATGCTGAATGGGCCACATTTGGCCCCAGGGCCTTAGTTTGCCCATGTCTTAGCTGCGTGAATTGTCTCCCAGAAAAGGAATCATCATTTTTGCCTATGTCTGACTTTTCTCATATAAATTGATCCCAGAAAAAATAAACAGATTCTATTTCTCTGATTTTCTTGGAATTTTTTGACTTCCGCTTGTTCAGTACATAGTGAGTAATGAAAATATGATTCCACTGTGGGTGGTAAAAGATGCTCCATCTAAAAATAGGCCAATCAGACTTGTGTATGGCAACACAAGACAATAACACAAGCTGTGGTTCTGTCAGTGTACACCACCATAGTGGACTGTGTTGTACATGGAGACTTACAGAATAGCTGCCAGCGCCGCACACTCTCGGGGTGACAGTAGCTGGGCGGGGACAGAAATAGCCGGCAGGACACGCTGAGCAGTCGTCCAGCCTCTGACCTCCTTTCAACCGACGGAATGTGGAGCTGTAGACAAAAAAAAAAAGAAGGACAAAGGGAATCATCTTCATCGTACACATTTAACCAGTCGAACCACGTGTTGCAAGAGGTTTTTCTACATCATTATCGTTTCAGCTTTTGTCTGATTATTTTTACCCATCACTGCTAAGAGTCAGCACACAATTACTGCTTACGGTGGGCACGGTGACGGTTTGGAGGTGGCCTGCTGACAAAATGAACCTTGAGGACAAATCAGACAGTCATCCCGCTGCCTGTTACCCATCTGCAGGCTGTAGGTGCCCGCAGGGCAGGGAAACTGAGTGCCATATGCAGTACCTGGTGATGTAACAGTGACAGTTACTCCCACGACTCGATTTTACAGGTTAAGAAAAGTAACAGGTTTATGAGGAAAAATGCATGCAAAAAGGTGAGGTTAGAAAAGTTCATGTTCCCTGCAAATAAATAGGTCTTTGTTGCAGGGGCTGCAGTCTCCACAACTGCCACCCAAATCACAATGCACCATACGGTATCTTCCTGCAGGTGGTGAGCCCAAGACAGCTGCCCTAACTGGGATTTGAGAGGTTAATCCTGGAGTTACGCACCAAAGACAGAGACATTGTCTCTGGGCCAAAGTGAAGGCCTCTTTGTGTGTAGGTGTATTATTTAAAGCATGTGAACAGATGTTGCATCCAAGAAGATACTGCAGTTCTAAGTTGCTGAAATTGTTGTGATTAAACTGAGTTTTACTATAATACCTTCAGGACAGTAATGTCCAGAGCTGCACCGTCCCGACGGAGCTCCAGAACCCGCCAAACAGTACCAGCCCTGAGGACAAGGTCGACACTCCCTTGGATCTTCTGTTCCACTGTGACTATTCCATGTGCCCACGGGACATTTGTACTGTGTTGCAAACATGGTACCAGCAGGACAATAATGCCCTGGGAAGCAAGAGAGTGGTGGTCTCTGGATACCACCAGTTCCTGGTACAGAGCCAAAAATAGATCAACTAGATGTGAAAACGGCTAAACAAGCTGAAATTTGTACGAGTTGTGATCAGGCATTCATCAACGAGGTCAATGTTACCTCTCAGACAAGCAAATTTTGCAGGGCACTGCTGACACTGTGAGCGGTCAGTGAGGTCAGTGCGGTTGCTCATCGTTCCCGGTGGACAAGCGTTAGTGGGATCGTTGGGTTTGGAGGAACCAGGAGGGCACACAAACCTGATGTGGATCAGCCAACAAATATAAATTGTCAGTGGAAGATGTTGGGAACCAGCTGCAGCAAAGAGACGTGTTCTTCTAACAATTTATAATGGTAGAAAGGTTGATGAAAAGTGATACATCACTATCAGGACCCACCCCTGCATGCAGTCCACATCAGGAGCCCTGAGCGCCACCTGTGTGCAGGCCTTGCCTGCGTAACACTCCCTGCAATCGGCCAGTTCATCCTGACCTTCTAGAGGGTTGAAGAAACCTGGGGGACAAGGCAGAGGGTCGCTGGTCCCCTCCAGACAGTAAAAACCAGCTGGGCATTTCAGGCAGTCCTTCACACCTGGGAAAAGAGTTGACTTTATTTTATGATTTTTTTTATTGTTCTTGTTGTTGGAATATTTACATCATTTTGACCACTGTTTTTGTAGATGTAGGAAAGGAAAGGAACTGAGAGACAGAGTCTCCTTGTCATTGTCACATTGTGATTCACACCACTGCACACAACGAAATGTATTTAACCCATCACCAAAGTGAACAGTGGGCAGCTTTGAGCACCTGGGGAGCTGTGAGTGGGGACGGTGCCATGCTCAGTGGACCTCAGTGGTAACTTGGAGGTAGGTGGATTCGAACCAGGGGCCTTGCAGACCCTAGTCTGCTTCCTCAACCACTAGGCCCAACTGGGGCAGTAGGTCTCTAAGCGAGCCACCTGGTGGATAACTTCACAACCATTCCATCAGAACAACACTGAACTATGTTTCAAATCTGAAATCCCTACCAGATAATTTCCAATGAACTAAAGAAATTACATTTAATTCTCTTAAATCCAATTTCATTTCCCTGGTTGCTCTCCCCTGAAGCAGCTGTGCTTCCCTAAGAGAATTCCATCCCATACTTTGGAAACTGCTGGTGAAGCTCATCTATTTCTGGTGATTCACCCAGAAAACTCATCCCTTTTTTTTTTAGAGATTTATAGTTTCTGGATGGCACTAATTATTATTTTTTTTTTTTTTAAGATAATAAAAGTCTCCCAAAATAAATCCCTGCTGTCAATTGTCAGGTCACACCTCGGCTGGTTCACCAGTACATCCCAGAGCAACATATGGATGAAAATCTAATTCACGCCAATGGTAATTTTAGTCCAATCAACACTCTTGGTCAACAAGTTGTTGCTGTAGATTTTGACATTAGCCTCAGTGTGGCTGATGTATAAATGTTTAATTATAAATAAAATGAAGTTGTTGCCGTCCTGGTCAAAATACTAAGTGTTTGAATCCATAGAGAAGTTCAATATGATGATGTTTTAATGATCCATTCGCACAAGCAGAAATTACACAGAACATAAACTGACTTATTGCCCCTTGGTGAGGTGTGAAGGTGCCCTGAGGACACAAGACTTCTGTCAAGGTTCCGGCTGGGCAATATCTCCCTCGAGCACAAGGAAGACCAGGAACAGATGATCCTATCACAAACACACAAGTCCATGATGTAAGAAATGAGAATGTGTTCAAAGCCCTCACTGCAACACATTTACTTCTGAAAACCTTCCTATTTTTCTCCTTTTTATGCTCAGGTTTCTATATTTATCACTGGTGACGTCCATTTAGGCACAAGTTTTTTGTTTTGAAACTTACCTGGAGGACAGAAACGTCCTTCTTTACATCTCTTACAGGCTGCCCCACTTGTCTGACCCATTTGTTCGCCCGCCGTACCGGCAGGGCAAGGTGACCCATAAGGGGTGGCAGTGCCTTCCTCACAGTAATAGCCCTGTGGGCACAGGAACTGAGAGACGGGTCTCCGCAAGTTGCTTTCGAGACAGTAGAACCCTTGGGACAGGTATTTATAGGAGAGGACGTTATGTCTTTACAACATGACATCTACTGTAGGGTGAAGTCACATGAAACAATTACCAGTGACCAGTGAAGCTTGTTTGTAGAATGAGGACATTTTATGTTGCTCTACCTGCAGGGCAGATGGTGCAGTCCCTCGCCCGCTGCAGACCCTCTCTAGGACCAAAGGTCCCTGCAGGACAGGATACAGCTACACCTCCAACACAGTAATACCCTATGATAAATGGAAAAATGCCATGAAATGTGTGGAAAATTTCTGGGAAATGACAAGCTTCAAGGACTGACCTATTGGACAGATCACACATGATGCCTCTCCCCCATCTTTGTAAGTTCCTGGTCGACAGGTGACCGCCTGAACTGATCTTTGTCGTGGTTGGCTCCAGGTGGGTGTAGCAGCTTCTCCGCACTGTGATGATGTGTTTTTGCATTCGGTGCACTGAGTCTGTCCGGGTGTAGAAAACCAACCAGGGGGACAAGTGAGAGGCTGGGTCATTCTCTCATCTGGACAGTAGCTTCCTACAACAACAAAAGAATGCATTTTAATTAAAGTCATTTGTATCTGGTGACACACTGTCCTGGACCAGCGCTGTCGGTACCTGCAGGACACGGTTGGCATTGAATCGTACAGACAGTGGAGTAAAAACCAGGAACACAGTCATTACACACTGTGTGATCAACACTGGGCTCCCTGCCAGGTCCACACTGCCAGGCAAAGACAGAGACATCAAAACAGAGAAAGAAAATCAGTCGGGTCTCAGTGAACTCAGAATTCCAGCTCCTCTCATTACCATTCGAGGGAATCCTGAGATACAGACAGAGTCTACAGGGCACGTCAGACACTGCAGGATCCCCTCGGGAGAGTAGAGTCCAGCAGAGCATGAAAGGAGTGTCCCGTTGACTGGGTCACATGAGAAACCAGCAGGACACAGTCTGCAGTCCGTTCTGTCCTCTGTACTGATCAAGCCTGGGGAGCAAGACTGGGATAAAGAGGGATGAGGAACCAAAGTCAGACGAGTCATTGGAGAAGTGATCTTTGGTGATACGTCAAAGAAGGTGACTCCTAAAAAAATTAGTTTCCAGTCTAAATTATCTTTGCCATTTTCAGACTAAACAGGAAGTGGCTTGTGCAAGTTAATGTAAAAGTGTTAATGTATAGATCATATATGTAAAACAAGGCCTGCAGACCAGATAAGATCCATCAAGTCATTCTGTGTGGCCTAAAAAAAAATAACCGAGAACAAAAGTTCTGAAGTGCTGCTGGATTTTTGACCTGGTAGAATAGAATAGAATAGAATTTATTTTTTGTCACTGTGATTCACTCCACTGCACACAACGAAATGTAACCTCTGTATTTAACCCATCACCAAAGTGAACAGTGTGCAGCTTTGAGCACACGGGGGAGCAGTGTGTGGGTGCAATATCATGCTCAGGGCACCTCAGTGGTAACTTGGCGGTAAGGGGATTGGAACCAGGGGCCTTGCTGACCCAAGTTTGCTTCCTTAACCACTAGGCCACCAACTCCCCATGATAAATGACAAATGCTCACTATTACACAACAATCAGTTCCAGAAAAATGTATTTAGATGTTGTACAAAGTTGTAGATGATCCTGATTCGTTAATGCACAGCCAATACTCTTTCAAACTGATCAAACTGAACAAAAAACGAAAACGATCACTGAAAAAAAACTCTTTGTTAACTGAAACTAACTAAAACGATCATTAAATAAAAAAAAACTATAAGTAACTAAAACGAAAATGTGTCCCAACAAAACTAACTGAAATTAGAAATGAACTACCCTTTGTTTTTCGTCTTTGTTCGAACCTCGCAGAAAACTAATACGAAAACTAAAACTAATTAAAACTAAACATTTTGGACAAAACTAAAACTAACTAAGACTAAATTAGTTGCTTTTACGAATAACTAAAACTAACTAAAACTAATGTGCTAAAAGGCAAAACTAACTAAAACGAAACTACACTGAAAAAATCCAAAACTATTATAACCATGGTCCAGATTAAGTTTGTGACAGACGTTTACATGCTGTCACATACTGGGCACAACAATTTGATCCATCATTGCAGCCACTACAGTGGGCAGAGAGAGAGGAGAGGAGTGGAAAGAATGAGAGAGCGAAAGAAGTGATAAGGGAAAGGTTAAGGAGAATTTTAAGGCGATTTGTAGCTGTAACAGCAGTCGGGTTAATGATTGTTTGTAACAAATGTTCTGAGACCACTTAAGCCCATTAAAGCAGTCTGATTTATCAGGCATTTGCAGAGATGCATAACGTTGAGACACATATTTGGTGCAAACACACATGCAGTATGAAACCCATAGTACTTTTTAGATTAGAAGATTTAATAGTTTTTCACCTGCAATTTATCAATATGGGATCAAGGTGGATTCGTTGAGAAGCAAAAAGAAGAAATGTCAGAAGGAAACAAAGTGAAAAAGACTCTGACCTCGCAGTCACTGACGTTACCCCGTCCAGTGTAGAGGTTAAATGTCCCTGGAGGACATTTATGAGGTGCAGACGTGTTGCCTGGGCAACTGCAACACATTAATTAAATAGAGTTGAATTCGTATTATAGAACATGTTTTGTGACAAGTACCCTCAGCTATTGTTTCATGTTGGCGACTTACAAATATCCAGAGGGACACTCTAAACAATGTGAGGAGGAAAAATATTTTCCTGCTGGGCACAGAGTACGGTCAGTATCTTCAGGCCGCTCCGCACTTCCTTCAAACAACTCTACAACGGGACAAAGTAACATTTAAGGAAATTAAATGGTGGAAAAAAGGACTTGAAAAATGTCAAATCTCACCTGAGGCATGTCCGAGCTCAGTCAGGACATGGAGGAAACACAAAGCTGTTGAACTAAGACACATTATTCTGTGCATCTTCTCTGAATCTCCTTTATGTCTCACTCAGGACATTAGACATCTCCATCCAGGACTGACTAAGGTAAGAAAGTGACAGAAAGTGAGAGGCCTGTGGTCAGTGATCCCGAAACAAGAACCTGAAACCGAATTCCTGTCTGATGAAGTCGCACAATGATGCTGTGTAACTCTACCGCGCACTTCCATAATGTATGAATGTGAACCAGTGCTAACCTTATTAGTGACTCATTATTATTTATGGCGCCCATGTGGGGTTGCAACGCTAATGAGGAAAAGGGAAATCAGGTTTATTTTAAGCAAAATTATAATTTATTTAAAGTTTTTTTTTTTATTTCAGACAACTGGTATAAAATATGCCATTATTTACACATAATGGGGAAGAGACTTTGTTTAAATGCATCACCTGTGTTATAGAATCAAATCATCAATTCATCAATCAAGAGTGAACAGTGCGGTCAGTAAGTCTATGACTGACAGTCTGACAGACACAACTTTATAAATTGCATCAATTTGATGCAACCATCTCAATCAGAGAAGACATGATTTTGGACACGTTCAGAGGAGGGACAGTGGATACATTGGTAGAAGAAGGATCCTAGAGATGGAGCTACCAGGTCAGGGACAAAAGGGAGATTGATGGATGCAGTGAGGGAGGACATGGAGGTAGTTGGAGTTAGAGTAGAAGATACAGAGGACAGGGCGAGGAGGAAAATGTTTACTGGCTGTGACAGCCCCTAAAAAAGCGACAAGCTGAAATGAAAAGAAGAAGACGAGGTAAAAATACTTTGGATCAACTATTCAGAGGAGTGGAGGCTGTAAAACAGAGGTGAAAATAGAGTAAAGACAGGATGGACCAGCTAGAGAAAATTGTTATAGTTATCTGTGATAAATGAGAGTCAGCTAAGGTGAAGAGAATGGTTTATAGGAGACCAGCCATGATGGACGGATTAGAGACACTAGCAGAGCTGGGGGTGGAGGACTTAAAGATGCTGAGATTTTCTTTAAGAGAGACAAGGATCAAGTATGAGGACATTAGAGAGACAACACAGAAGGAAGGTTGGAGAAAAAGCTAGAGAAGACAGATTGAGATGGTTTGGACATGTTCAGAGGAGGGACAGTAGATAAATAAAAGAATGATCCTAGAGATGAAGCTACCAGGTAGGACACAAAGAGGGGATTGATGGATGCAGTGAGGGAGGACATGGAGGTAGTTGCAGTCAGAATAGAAGATACAGAGGACAGAGGGAGATGAAAATGTTGGGCCAAACCAAAATGAGAAAAAGGAGAAGATACTTTTCATCAACCAGGTCGCCTTATCCAAAATTATGGTAAAGCGACGAGGGATGCATCACCACCAAGCAGTGGTGAGACGTGAAAGGTCTTCAAGAAACCTTGGTTTACAAAGGACTTTCTATCTAGAGAGGACACAGATATGAAGACAGAAGTATAAGAGTCGGAGGTTGAGTTGCAGTGTGATGTGTGGGATGCATCTGGAGATACATGTGCAAACCTCAGAATTATGTGTGGTTTCTGTAGTATTAAAGCTCACACTCACGTGGGTGATTGGACCGTTGGTGTCTCACATAACAAATAGAGGATAAAAAAAAAAAAAAACTTTGAAGAGACTTCAGATTTTCCAGGAAGTCAAGTGCCAAAACTGACAATTTCCCTGACGTGAACCACATCCTGTTCAAAGAGCTGGTTCAGTTTATGTGGGTACAGTAATGTGCAGCAGGTGCAAACTGCACAAAACCTTATATTGAGCAGAAGGATTCGGAGCTGAATTGTAACCCACAATGATTTCACACAACTTTACAGTGTTATTCGTTTGGTCCATGCTCGGTAATGTGAAATGCTCTTTATTATATTTATTTTATCAAATAACCTGCCAAGAAATGATTAGAAGTTGCATTATTTTACGTTAAATTTAAACTTCATCTTCCTGAAATGTTTTCTTTCCATTACAGGATTTGTAAGTTGTGCAAATCTGGGAAAACCTGCTGAAAATCTGACTGCGGTCCTGGGAGATCATCTAACTCTCAACTGCACCTACAGCTGCAACAGTGGATTTGTCCGCGGCTGCTGGAGCAAAACGGCCGACATGTTGGGCTGCGATGGCGAGATCGTCAACCGGCATCCTTGCACAGTTTTACTTCATCTGCCAAACGTGACCAGTGAAGACATCCAGAAGACATACACTTGTTACACAATGAACACAGACGATCCTCATCTGGCCCGGAAAACGCAGCACGTTGTTTATCTTCGTCAAGAAGGTGGGTTAAAAATCTGAATATCAATTATAAAAATAAAACACCAAATAATTTACTTTTTTTTACATATTAGAAACTCCTTCATCTCAATCAAGTGTCCCACAATGGACAGTGAGTCCAAGGAATGAAACCAAAAATGGTATGGACTTTTATGTTGAAAATCAATAATAACATCTGGTTTATAAACCGTCTTTTATATCAGCTTTTATCCATTCCTAGGAACCGTTCCTAGTAAAGACACAGATTCTAATGGTAAGACAACATCAAATATTGGATTTTATGACTATTGATTAAAACAACATTTGGATCACTACTCTGAGAAGGTTATTCTGACTGTATTGGTCCCGTTTTGAACACTGTAACTTTTATATTCACAGTGAAAAATACAAGATACGTGATTTTACCAACCGTCAGTGCTGTGGCCGTTGTTCTGACAGCAGTGGCTGCTTTTCTGTGGTTGGAGAGAAGGAACCAAGAAAGTAAAGGTAATTACAATATACTTGCCATAATCATTCAAATTAAAACGTTTTCTGACAGTGGGAGAAAAAACTGAGCTCTCAGTCTGACCACATAATTTTGTCTATAATCAATAAACATAACAGATTTCCATGCAATTTATATGTTTTGATATCCTTGGTAATAATATATATTCACAGTGAATTTCAAAAAAATAAAAATAAAAAATAGACATTTAATATATTTTTTATTTCACAGAGGGACCAACAGTGATGAGGTTAGTTCAAAAACTATGGACAAAGAAAATTTAATTTACATCTACTTCTATATTCAGAAACCATCTTTTTTTTTATTATTGTTTTAGCTCCACCGTGGCCTCACCTGCTGCTGTTGCCTCAACAAACACTGGTAAAATAAGTAAAATAATAATAATAATAATGATTAAATTAAGTGAACTAATAACTTAGGTCTTATCTTTCAACCTCTTAGGACAGACCAAACAAAGTGAAAGAGTGACGTTGCTGCTTCCAACAGCAGGTCAGCTCACATCTGCTCTGTTCTCTGTAGCAAATGTTCATTGACCTGATTTAACGTTTTTTTTTTTATTTTCATTTAATCTAATTTCTCTGTCAGATAATGACAGTGACGATGATGATGATGAGGTTCCATATGCTGACATCATGATCACTGTCAGAGGTGTCAGCACACCAGAACTTTCTCAGATGAATTATTTGACCTCTGAAAATCAAAGAGAGGTGAGGTTCCTCCTGTTTGCTTTTTTTTTTTTTTTTTCGATTCCAAATGTTATAGTTTTTATTTTTACCTTCTGTCCTAAATACATCACTGAATATAACAACACATAAACAGTGTGTGTGCTGTGATAATAAATTATAGCTGGTTCATCCTGACACAAATGAGTCTGAACTACGGTGTCCACTGTGTTTGAAGCAGTAACTTAAAAACAAAACAATAAGTCGAAATATAATTTGATCCTAGAAAGTCAAACCTATATGTAGGGCTGTGTGGATGCTGTTAGTACGAAAACAAATGTTCCAAGAAGTACATGGCAGGACATGCTGTGGACATAGTGGCAAAGCAAGAAAAATGTTTTTTATTTTCCTTTTTTTTGGGTAGTAAATTGCATTGACGATTATGATAAAATATCACAATTGGCCCATATAACTTAAGACTCACACTATAGTACAGTGTGATTTGGGTGGCAGTCATGGAGAATGTTAATATTGAATAAAATTAGATTGTTACAGATTTTTGTTGACTGTCCATATCAAGTATGGACAAACCTTTTGACTTGGGAGCTGCAACAGATCCTAAATCTTGATACGGGCCTGAGTGAGGAGCAGAAGGATGGAGCATGCACGTGAACTATGATAAATCGCATCAAAAATGTATGGAGGCTGAAATCTTTTAGCTGTTACCACACCACCTTCTGGGGAAATAGGGACATTTCAGGGAAAATACAGAGAAAAACAACGCTAATAAAAAGGCCTAGTGGTTAAGGAAGCATACTTGGGTCACCAAGGCTTTAGGTTCGAGTCCTCCAGCTGCCAGGTTGCCACTGAGGTGCTCTGACCATTGCACCATCCCCAACCACATAACTTCCAGTGGACTCACCACCCACAGGAAGGCTGACAGTGTGGGACAGTGTGATTTGGGTGGCGCTAGCTGCCCCTATGACCATCAACGGAAAATGAAAAATGAATGCATGAATGAATTATGGCGGGTCAAATACAAACGCTAAGTGGGCTGCATCTGTTCCCAGGGCCATAAGTTGACAGTAGAATATTTTTTATCTACATACTGTAGCTGCTTTTGGTTTATGTAGTTCCTCTACAAAGGCTAATCTGCTCAGTGTTTCAACACCACCATTGTAGCCTGATGTTCCTCTTGGTTCTCTTACAGTATCGGGGAGACACTTCCAGGTCTCATCTACAGGCCACACGTTCTGCCGACCGACTTCACATCCTGCTTCCCAGAGAGGTCAGCCGCAAGATGAGCACCAACTCTGAATACGCAGTCATCACATACGCCTGAGAAGAGTGGTCACACGTCTGACCCGTGGTGTATAAATGCTCATATAAAGGTCTTGCTCTTGGAGAACACTCTGACCTGCTTCATTGGTTCTCTGGCTCAGAGCAGTCCTTTGGAGTTAAAGCTCATAAGCTGTGACACAGGTTTTCTTCAAATGTTACCCAGAGATCTTACTTGTTTTGTCCTATAAATTTGCTTTAAAATGTATTCCTCTTGACTCTGTATTTGGCTTTTATTTTTATTTTTCCATTTATCTTTGTTTAGCACCTAAACCGTATTGTCAATAATAAAATTGAATAAAACACAAAATTTGTGATTTAAGTTTTGATTTAGTAACTCCAGTGATTTCAGTGGACAGCAAAGACAGGAAGGTTTGGAGAAAAAGCTGAAGAAGTCAGATGGAGATGGTTTGGACATGTTCAGAGGAGGGACATTGGTAGAAGAATGATCCTAGAGATGGACCTACCAGGTAGGAGACAAAGAGGAGATTGATGGATGCAGTTATGGAGGACATGGATATAGTTGGGGCCAGAATAGAAGATACAGAGAACAAGTGGAGATGGAAAATGTTAATTTCATTGTGGCAACCACTAAAAAAAGGAGAAGATAAAAAGAAACAAAAACAAGGGTTTTTGAGCTGAAGGGCTGGAAGATTATCTGAAATCTCTGAAAACAACTCATGTCACACTTCATGCAGCCCTCGACGATTCAGTCTCCAAACAACAGCAGGATAATATCAGGCTTTATTGTTGGAGATTACAGAAAAATACGGCATAAAGTATTGGGGTCAAATGTGCAGATACACTTTGTGTTTTGTTCCCATGATTAACTTATCAGCGGTAACTCAAATAAATCATAACCAAAACAACTTTTTTAACCTTAAATTATCCTTTACCCAAACATATACACCAATGCACTAACTCCTGTATTGCGTGATAGAACATAAAATCCAGCTAGAGCAGTTCACGGCTAGAAAGTTAGCATAATGTCGTAGCTTGACAACAATGATTGGAAATATGGATAACGACATTAATATTATTTATTAATTATATAATTCAATTTTGTAAAAAGAAGTAAAAATACAATTGTTGTTCTGGGCGGTTTATAAAATTACCAACCGGCCTACGTTTTATTTTCGTTTGAGTTTCATCGAGTTTGACCTTCGCTGCTACCCGTAGAAGAAGTCGTTGCCAGGACACGGTTGTCCACACACGGCTCCCTCCACCCTCCGAGTTTGGAGTCATTTTTCCAGGTGACATCAGACCTTTTATTCCTTTAAAGTGATTTTGTGACGACTACATTTGCTCTAATGAGTTATTTTCACATTAGCAGTAGCAACAGAAAACCAGGCTAAAGAAGGGAAGAAGAAATAGGAAAAGTTAAACATTAAGACTTTAGCTGTCTGTGCTGCTCTTACTTACACCGTCAGACACCAGAGTACAAACCGGTAATAAAAACACATTTTCGTGTCGGCGAATCTTTGTTTAATATGGCAATTACTTTTGTTGTGTTGTTGGGATATTAATATAAATTATATAGCGTGTTCCTTTCATATTAATGCTATTTTACTTCGACTTTATTGGGGATATAAGCATTACAAATTAGCAACAATGTCACTGCAATAACTTTAATTTGACTATGGTTTGTGTGAATTATCGTTGCTTGATTGATACAATTCAATAAACTAATATCCATTTAGTGGCTTTTGTTGCATTGTTTGCATCTGAGTCAAATATTACATTTTACATGTTATTTTGAATAAATGTTAATGCTTGGCACCTTCTTAAAGTGGTTCCATAATATAAAACATAAATCATACATGCGTAGTGTCTATTAACTACAACATTTAATTTTGAATTTAACCACTTTAGAAACCCTCCTCCAGCTCAGGCCTTCAAGTTCTATCAAAATGGCAGTGTCCTTCTCCAACACTCACCTACGGATTCCTGAAGGATTTAGTGAACTCCTGATGGGACTGTCCAAAGAAGTGCTACGAGACCAGCCCGAAGACATCCCAGCATTTGCCGCGTTCTACTTCCAGGATCTTCTTAAACAAAGAAAAGGTACAGAATTAAAAAAAAATTGACACAGATGTTAAGAATTGTTGTTGAATAACTTTTATATTTCTGATCATAGAGAGTAACTTGGACGCCACCCAGTTTACTGAAAAACTGAGAGACAAGTTTTACAATACACAAATTGTAAGTCAGGATTGTCATCAGCCAACAACACAGCATGTTTATCTTTATTTTACTAACTTTTTGTTTTGTTATCTGTTTACAGGAAGGTGAAATCGAGCCACCAGTAGAGATCATGACGTCTGAGTGAGTCTCCCCTTGTGTGTTTTCAACAGCCAGGAGGATGAAGAGGGAAAGGGAGAGGATGAAGACCAGGGAAAGATTAGCAACATGAAATGAGGACCCACTCTAACGCACTCGTTATGTTTTCCGTAGACAGAAACATGGGTTTTCTCCAACATGGGAAAATAAAATACGACTACATAAGATGAACATCCACAGCAACTTAGGTCTGGGCAAATGATGTCCTGACTGAAGAAGGCCTAGTGAAAAAAATAGGTATGTAATAATGATTTTTAAGGAAAAGGAAAAACAAAAGGCAGCATATGTGTATAGATTTTTACAGGACTAATGGAGAGGAGAAAGAGCAGGACCACAGCTCCAGATGATGATCTCAGCGGCAGATTACATGGATTTTTAACAAACATCACATAATAACTCCAGCGTGCAAGCCTGAGCAACTAAATCTCTCATTTTAATTGGTGCTTTTATAGAGAAAAGATTCACCAGTCCAGAACTGACAGTGAATCAAACCATGCAGCAGAAACCTCAGAGATTCCCACCACTCAGCCTTATTCCTCCCAAGAGGAGGATTTGAGTGAAAGCGAAGTTGAAGAGCAACATCTCGAATCACCAAAACAACACATTGTGTCAGAGGAGAAGGTATTTTGTAAAGAAGAAACAACAGTCAGCCTCACCGCAGCAGATCAACACTGTGAGGAACCAAGTGAGTCAGAGAACAAAGGCACCAGCGTGAATGTTGTTGATACAGATGTGAGGGACGATCACGAAGACGGCAGCTGTGCTTCAGACTCGGCTCCTCCGCAGACTACGTCCGATGACGTCTTATCACTAAGCCAGGAGTTAAATGTGTGTGCACAGGAATTAGGGAGGGCAGAGGACAGTGGAGAGGACAAACAAGGGGCTGATGATACGGTCGTGGAGGCCTCGGATTCAGAGTCTGAGGGAGAGGTCAAAGAAGAGGAGAAACCTACGGAGATGTTTGTACAGAGTGAACCAGCTGAGGTTGACATTTGTGCATCGGAGCTTGGACTGACAGAAAGAGAAATAGATAAAGTATCAAGTGAAATTGAATCAGGAGGGGAAGAAGATGTAAAACCTCAAATTGAGGAAATGCTAATCAGGTCTTCAATGGAAGAAATGGAGACACCTGAAGGCCACGCACCTGAGGTACAACATCAGGACAAAATGACAGATGGAGAGGTGAAAACAGAGTCTGAGGCACCTGCTGATGAAAGATCTGAAGGATCTTCTCATATTGAGGTCAAAGAAGACAACGATCCAGTACCAGAGGAGGAGTCACTGGTCGAGGTTAGCTTTGAAGACGTCCCAGATTTTCAGCAAACGACTGAGGCTGGAGAGAACCAGCCTGTGGATGAAGATACAGATGTGAAATTGCTGTCTGAAGAAATAGACATGCAAGACGAAGAGTCTGAGTTTCAGGAAGTCACTTTAGAAGAAGTGAAAACAGAATCTGGTAAGGAACCAGAAGATGAACCTGACATTGAGAAGGTTGAGGAAGACGAAATGGACGATGGGGTTAAAATGAAGGAGGTTACTGATTTTGATCTAAATAATGATGATGATGTTAAAAAAGAAAAAAGTGTTACTGAGGATGATGAGGAGGTCCCTGATGAGGGAACGTGCCGCATAGATGTTGACGGCAAGGACGAAAACACCAAGCCTTATGTCTTTGACTTGTCATACGAGACCACAGACACAGCAGGAGACGACGGGGAGGAAAGTCAACGTGACCTTGATGTGAGGGATGGAGACAGTGATGATGGAGTGGAAGGAGATGCCCATTCATCAGCCATTGCTCAACCAGACAGAGCAGCAGTGGCAACAGGGGGAGAGAGTGGGACGCCAGAAACCAGTGCAGAACATCTATCAGAGCAACATCAGGGAACGCTTCTGGAGTCAGGATCAGAAAAGGAGGTCACTGAAGAAGAGAGTAGGATTTATACCGAAGCGCAGGACATAAGTCAAGAAATGTGTGAAGAGGAGAATTCTGGCCTAACTCACGCTGCAGATGATGTACCCACTGACAAACAAGGAGAGGAGGAGGAGGAGGAACCAGAGTTGGAAGCAGACTCCACACAGGAGGAGATGGAGGACAGCAGTGGAAAGGTAAATATAAGTGTGCATGCATGTGTGATTGACACAACTGCTGCTGGTAATAACGGCACTACATCTCCTGTTGTCATCAGCAGGGCTGAAAATAAATGTTCCTCTGAGTTTAATGCTGAACCAAGTCCAACTAGGTTCTGTTCTCATTCCTGCTTCACTGAGACTATAAATTATCCAAGGACACGTCAATGGTGTCTTATTAGGTTTTTAAAAATATTTTAAGCAGTGTTTAGTGGATGGCATCTTTTACTTGAGGCAAGAACAGTGTAAGAAGAGGTTTCTATTGTGTCTGGATTAGTTTTACCTTTCAAACCAGGGGGCGTCAACGAGATAAGAGTGATTTGTGTAAGTCTGCTTTCTTTTACAGAGGTGTCTTCATGAGGGATAGAAGTAGGGACGACTTTTGATAAAAGGTCACATCTTACTTTATTTCTGTCTGGCCTGAGGAAATACAATTTTCTAGTCACTCACCGTGTACTACAAAACCAATAGCATTTAAATATATGGTAGCAACAACAGGGGCAACATCATACTGAGCTTGATGGATTATGAATGGGATATAACTTAAGTTCAGGTGAGTCAAAGCAGGTGAGTGAATAAACTGGCCGTATAGGTCTGTCTGTCCCTTTCCCTGCTGTTTGCTGGTGTGGGTTAATCAGTGTCATCACAGTCACCTGTGTCTTAGTAATTAGTCTCACTCGTGTCACCTGGTGCCCTTAGTATATAAACTCCCTCACCTCACTTAGCTAAAGGAGTGGGAACATTGTTTGGAATTGTCTGGTGGGGTAGGATTATTGGGTGATGTTGTTGCGTCTTGTATGTTCTGCTGCTGTTAAGAGGGTTTGGGCTGAAGAGGCCAAACCATCAAGATGTTATATTGAGAAATTTACATGCACCTGCATGTGTAAAAGTCTTTGTCCTAAGGTCAGGTTTTGTTGTTTTACCTTAATTAAATCTTGGACACTGATGAAAAGCCTCCCAGTGCTGCTTTTAGGTCCAACCATGTCTTCAATGTCCCTGAAAAGTAACAATGATACCTGTGCCTGTTTAGTCGAACACAACAGGGATATTTTCATGGGAATTGAGAAAAGACATTTATAAATGGATACTTTTTTTTTGTACATCCATTTCCTGCCACCTAGTGGAAGCATGTTTTGTGAAAGAGTGATCTGTATGTGGCAGAAATGAACAAAGATAAATTACATTTCAGACCAATTATGCTGAGATGAGGTCATTTCCTGCAGGATCTTCCATGTACAGAAATTAGTCCTAACTACCTAATGATTGGTATCTCATAAAAAAGATTTCTAAATATTTAATTTTCTACGACAACATAGTAAATATGGTCACATGGTAGCAATGTGGTTGCAAACTGGATGCCTGGTTTTGCTTTCACAGTTCTAGGACTTTGCAGAATTAGGCTAGTTGTAAATATAAGTGTGAATGTCCATTGTTAGACCTGTGGACTGTCCAGAGTATAACCCCCCCCCTCTCTCCATTCAGCATCACAGTTGTTTGCACATTGGCCCAGATTCAATTCTTTTGCAGGGAGGTTTATGAGTTGCTGGTATGGTGTGATTTGGGTGGCAATTGTGGAGATTGACAAGTGATAATCGAATAGTGAATGAAGATTGGTGGATGGGCGGCAAAGTTGAGAGCAGTGTCATCTACTTCAACGAGCGCATATCATTTGCACTGTCGTCTCTGCTGA
This sequence comes from Paraplagusia blochii, assembly GCA_016785265.1. NCBI lineage: Eukaryota > Metazoa > Chordata > Actinopteri > Pleuronectiformes > Cynoglossidae > Paraplagusia > Paraplagusia blochii. Next base: position 64,726 of record JAFBJS010006224.1, read on the forward strand.
ATTCTCCAGGAAACATAATACAATAATACAGTACGTGCTGTGTACTTTGTGGTTCTACTTCCACCGTCCTCTCGGAAACCACCAGGCCCTGCACCGATTCAAACCTGACACTCTTATCCCCAAAAGTCTGAGTGATCCATTCGTCTCTTGAATCAGGCCTTTAACATTGAACTTTTTTTTTTTTTTACTGCTGTCACATTTAGTGGCGTCTGATTGGTCTGGACCAACAAGGCTCCAACACACTCAGGAAGAGGGAGAGTAGGACAGGGCATTAAGGATGTTACCATGGAAACCCCATCACCAGTCGGCTCCCTCTTAGCGCTGCTGTGGTTTTAATGATGCTGATAGTTGCTAGGCACCATCGGCATCAGCCATGTACCTTTAATAGCGGTTTGTAACTGTCACAGATTAAACAGTGAAAAATAGTCATTCCTTCCATTCCTGCTGTGAGATTAGTGATGGGTAACAATGTGGCTTTCACATGGAGCTCAGTCTACAGAGATTTTACTCACTGTCCAGTTTTTTTAACAAACTTCTATTGTTTTTCACTCACTTGTATTCTACTTTTACAAAATCCCTCACATTTGATCAAATAAAAGTCTGTGTGAGTCTCCGTGCCCAGACAGTCCTGACCGTTGGCAGTCATTCCATTAAGCCTGGCTCAGATGAACAGACTCGACAGCTAAAGCTCAGGGATTAGCTGAGCATATTGTGTGAATGATCAGCAGAGCGGTCGACCAGTCAGAGAAATAACTTAGACAAATGGATACTTTCTGTTTTCCCTCTCTTTACGTCTTCTCTCCGAGGCTGTCAGCTGAGTGTGGGCGGCCTTACCAGCTGGGATCACAAGGATGGAGAGGGCTGTTAGAGCTCGCTCCGCCTGTAATACATTTATAACACCTTTCAGTGTAAAGCGGTGCAAGATGCTTACACTTTTACATTTCCACACTATTAGTGGAATTTGTAAGTCAGCACTATTTTTTTTGGGTGTGTGTTTCCTCCTACTGTTTCTATTTGGGTTAGAGAATTTTCTTTTTACTTTTGTTACAACTTGTGAAGTTAGCAGGACGATGGCGTCCATATGGGGGTCGCTGTCCCTTTCTTTAGAGTATTAGTGTATATGTGGCTTATATTCCGTTGCATTAGTGTTTCTTTTTGGGCTTCAAATGGCTGCTGTGTGAAAGGTCTCCAACAACAGCGTGAACACAGCCGGTCAGTGACCTTAATGAGACTGAAGAGATGCAACACATGCTGTCATGTTCGTAGGAGGTCTCCATCTCTCCGTGCTGTCCCCTCGTTCTCTCTTCCTCTCCTCTGTAACTGTATCTCACTCTCTCTCTAACTCACACACTCCCTCCCTCCTTCCCTCTCTCTCTCTCTGCATGTGTGAGCGGGTGTTCCTCAGCATACAGTGATTGTTAGTAAAAGCCAGCGAGGCATCTGTATTATCGCAGAGTCTCGTTCAAACACAGCTTTAGGCTTGGTCGCAGACGCAGACGTCCAGAGCAGAGAAGACGCTCCAGGTCAGCTCACCTGCGGACTCAGGTCGTCTCTGAGACTTTAGACATGGACTGTCATAACGTAAGTTAAAGTTTTAGATCAACTTTTTTTTTTTTTTATTGGAATTTCCTGGGGACGACGGTGGCTTTGTGACTCTCTGTTGACATTGTGTTGATGAGATTTAAGTGGAATTGGAATTTTTGATCAGTGTGTCATTTTTTGGTGATTTGAGATTTGAAATTGAGAGTGTTTTATTTGCCAGCATAAGTCTGCGTTTTATTAATAAAATAGCAACCAGGAGGTAGTCGTGCGTCCTTACTGCAGCTGCTGCTGCTCAGATGTTGACTGCTGTTTATTGGACAGTCAGACACAGAAGCTAATGAATCCTGGTTGAACAGGTAGGTGGTCACACACCCACTGAAAGGGCTTTCATAGCAGACTGGCTGCTGCTCTCCACCCCCCCCACCCTGAGGTGATGGAATGACAGTGGGCTGTGGTTTTATGTGCTGCCTTTGTCTCTCTCTCCTCCAGCCAAGCTGGTGTGAAGTGACCACAGAATTTGAACTGGAGTCACGGTCACTCACAGATCGAGGGCCATTCTGACGCCAAGTTATAACAAGCCACAGTTTCATTTCTCCTCCACCCACTCCTTGTCTCCTTTGGGACAGTGGATTTCATACTTTCAAGGTTGTTTTTTTTTTCTGAACAGCAGCAGGTGCTGATGCTGGTGCTGACTGCAGGAGCATTTGTGCTGGGGATTTTTTTTTCAGCCATATGTTGGAGGGTTTGTTTTTATTTAGCAAAAATTACTTTTGTCAATCAAAACTGCAGTTTTGCAACTTGCATTATTCTTCTTGGGGCTAACCACCCACAGGAAGGCTTACAGTATGGTGCAATGTGATTTGGGTGGCGCCAGCTGTCCCGTGTGACCCGGCAACAGACAAGCAGATGAAGATGAATGAATGAATGAACTTGCATTGAGATGAAGACAATGTGGTTATCAATGAAATATTAAAAGTTTCCATTGATTTTAAAACAGATCTGTCTGTAGATAGATAGATAGATAGATAGAACTTTATTAATTCCTCGGGAGTATCCTTCGGGAAATTATGGAAGTTATTAGGAATAAGTTCGAGAGACAATCGATTAAAGTTTACTTGATTGGAGAAAGTGTTTCATACTGAAATATTTAATCTTAGTAAAACATCTTGTCCTGCTGTTGACAGCAGGAAGAGTGCAGTCGGCCCCAGGAGGAGGAGGAAGACATCATGGACATCCCCCTGGACGACCCCGAGGCCAACAGGGCCGCTGCCAAAATCCAGGCCGGCTTTCGTGGTCACATGACCCGCAAGAAGATGAAGCCAGAGGACAAAGCAGAAGGGGAGGAGGTGAGCAGCACTGGGGATGTGCTCAACGGCAGCCAGGGGGCCACAGGTCAGTGGTGTAGAGCAAGGGATAAGAGCAGCTCTAGGCTAAGTGAGAGTAAGGAGAGTAACAAAGCGGTAGCTTCAATAGGTCACATGAGGTAAGTGATGGAAACTCACCAGACCTGGGTGTGTTGAAATTCCAAAAAACTGTATAAAAAAGCTGTATAAAAAACATTTTATACAGCTTTGTCCTATTTAAAACTGGGTGAAGGACATCTTTAGTGGCAGAAAGTTTGGAGTCGGCAAGAAAGAAAAATGATTTGCGATGTTTTCAAACTCGCATAATGATAAATAATTTATCAGATGCTGCTTATTACTTCCACAGATTAAATCCTACTATAGTTATTACATATTTGATTAATACTCGCGAACAAGTGGCTCAGTTAGTCACCGAGTCGTTCCGCTGTGCCGCTCCAAATGTAAAGATTGAGCCTTGAGTCACGGGAGATGGAGAGTGAGGACCAGGATGAGATTGTCTGTCATACAGTGATTCAACCAAAGAAGAAGAAATGTCGCGGGGATATGTTTTAATTTAATTCCCATTACGTCCCAATATGTGATCTCTTAATGGAGAACTTTTGTCAAGGCATTTCTTGGCAGTTCCAAGACTTTTCTTGAAGAAAAGTGTCCGAGACAGAGAATCTATGTCAAGTCCTCTTCCTAACCCAATTGCCGGCTGCCTGGGATGCTTATGTGGGAGATGTATTTATAGCTCCAGGTGCTTCAGGTAGAGCGTACATGTGCCTCTGAGCAGGATTAATGGGCCCGTCGGACTGGAACCGAGCATCCTGAGTACCTCCCATTGGAGGAGACCCCTTTTTTTCCATGACACATAGAAGGGAAGTAAATGTTTTCTAGCTCATCACTGATCAGAGGGGAGAAAAAAAATTACCATCTACAAATCAAGGCCAGGTGAGGGTAGAGTTTTGGAGTCTCTGGTGGTGAAGTTCTGGTCAAACGTCATTCAGTGCATCGTCAAATGTGTGTCATGTTCATTACTGGAACATTAAATGGGTTGAAATTTATGGTGTTTTCCCAAAAAAAACCCAAAAATAAATAAAAAATGAAAACACATTTAAACTTTATATAGTTTATATAACATTTCTCACTGATTTTCTTTCTCTTTTTCTAAGTTTTTCCATGCGAATGTGGGTTTTTTCCATAAATCCACCCACCAAAAAAACAAGTTTGCGACTCTTGACTCTCGTCAGCTGTTACCACCTCACTTTTTTTTTTTTTTTGTTCCAGCGACAGGAGGAACGGGGGCAGTAGACAGTGACGACACATCTGTGCCAGAGCAGTGACACCTCCGTCCTGACCTGCATGAAGAGGGTGTATGAAGACGGGGACGGCTGCTGGTGTTTGGCGGGTGGAGTGGTGCAGCTTTTAGATGCACAGCGTTTTACCCCAGGGGTTCTTTTTGCTCATTTCTTTTCTTTTCTCTTTCCTTCCTACATATATACTATATATGTAGAAGAGGAACAGTTTTGAGGGTGTGTTTTGTCTTCTTTTTTTTTTTTTTCGTGAACTTTTAACACTCCTCTGCTTCTCCAGCAGTCTCATCTGTACGAATGTCTTTGACCCAGAATTTGCAACTCACTGCATGTACTTGTGAAACGTCTGGTAGTGTGCTAGTTTTTAGACGACGATCCGTGAATGTGCAAATGAATGTCATATCTGAACAGGTCTTATTTTTGGATGCTGACGTTCACACCACGTGTACACACACCTTTAATGCATTGGCGTTAGACTGTGTATAGTTTGTGGCTTGAGTTGTTTCTTTTTGTTTTTATTTTTATTCTCATTTTGCAAGTCCTTCTGTTTACGCTTGTGACAAAAACTATTTATTTGCATATTTTATGGACACCTGCTTAAAGAAAAATAAAAAAAAGATAAAGCAGAAACTTCATAGGAAAAGTAGCTACGTATGATTATTCATTTCTTACCTTTGCCTTGAGTATTCCTTTTTTTGATAATGAGTAACTTCTTTTTTTTTCCCACTTGTTTAAGCATTTCAATAAATCTGATCTTCCAGAACAGTAAGCATGCAGTAATTACACTCTTTCTTTTCCAGATGCACTGCCTTTATTAGACACAGCTCAGTATGCTCTGTTGTTAGTTAACGTTGGCAAGTTTGACTTGTTTATTTACGGAATTGTGTAAAAAAAAAAAAAAAAATTAATATAAATATATATTCTGTTTGTCAGAGTTTGCAGAGCTGTCATGCTTATACTTCTATTGTTAGAACAGTGTGGAACTTTCCTGTAGAGTATTTGCATCACATCAATAAATGAACCTTAAATATTTTGTGGGTTTTTTTTGTGTGTATTTGTTTTTTTTTGTCAGTGAAATCTAGTGATGGGCGGCACAGTTGCCTGGGTCTCTTGGGGCTCCACGCAAGATGTCGCTGCAGGCCCCACCCTATCAATGCCTGAAGCAAGAAAACTACTTTTTGGGAGGGGCCCCCTAATGTACAGTGCCTCAAACTTCTTCCTGACTTTCCCGTCATCAATTAGACGCTCCTTTCTGTAGGAATTTTGCATTTATATTTTCTCAGCTTGCAATTTCATGTGTGTTTCCATATGTTTTATTTGAAAGTATTATATGCATTTCCAAGCCGAAGAAAATCTGCCCCAGTCACCAGTTTTGCAGCACAACTTTAAACCCACAGTGCCGTGGCTACTGTAAGATGTATAGTTGAAATCCGAGGGTAATATGGCAGGGTTTTTTCAGGCTACATTTGCCCAGGCAGCCTCGTTCGCTGTATGAGAAACAGGCTCCAGCATCTTCGGTCTCCCAATGTTCCCACTCAACCCACCCACGCACATCTGAGCCACAGAGCACACGGCATAAACTCACACTGCACATGCACACGTTCACACAGGAAAAGCACAACACCTACATCGGTATGAAGATCCCACTGAAGTCACTTGCACGACAGTGACACACAGACGGAGAGAGAGAGAGAGAGAGAGACAGGGTTCTTGGCAGTGGCATCAGGTGTGTTGAGGACAACTGTTCTGCGGTTTTACAGAGAAATCATGTCTCGGAATGACGTATCTGCGGCCTCGCCCTCATAAACACCTTGTATAGGATTCATATTGACTTGTTATCTTTTCTCCACCGTCCCTGGAGGACCAGGGGGGGTTGTCCACATCCTCCTGTCTCTTTAATGATCGTGGGTGAACAATCAATATACTGCACGCCTCCAAACATAGCGCAACACCCACTTGGTGCTGCTGAGTGAATACAGAGAGTAATGGAAAAAAAGAATAGCGTTAAATCCTAAATAAATACTAATGCCAGACTTGTTAGTGACTTTGTAAAAGCAGCAGTTCTTCAGCCTTTTTCTCGTATTAACTACAACTATTTCAGGAATACATCACGTGACAGATCTGCTCGGCTGTTTTTTTTTTGTTTTTTTTTTTATTCCTTCTCACTCTCAGACAGCCTGTCAGTGTGAGAAAGTCTCCCGTGGTCTCCTGAGTGATAATTAGAGGTGAGGATGCCATGGCAATCAGCAGGGGGCGAGAGTTCTGCCACTGTAATTCCAGTGTATTGTACATGTTTGTGTACTGTCAACAAATTGAAGGGAATGTAGAGGCATCACTGTGTTAGAATGAATCTGAATCTAATGGTGTAACTTCTAGTCCAATGTTTCTCACTTTATTGTTATTGTGCAGTATGTTATCAAATATATATATATATTGGCCTTTCAGCAAAAAAAAATTTCATCCCTTTGTCTGTTTCTGGGTCTCAGGGCTGCAGTCTTCGCAACTTTCACCCAAATCCCATTACACCTTACTGTGAGGTAGTGAGGGCACCAGAAGTTATGTGGGTCAGGACCAGGACTGGGCAATTATTTTGATTCGCAGGCCACAAGTGATACTAAAATTTGAGTCACAGGCCAGGTCAGGACCAGGAAGATTGAGTATTTCCGGGAACTAAGATAAAAAAGGAGTAAAGTATTGATAAAAGGCAAAATGTTCAATTGCCTTCAGCATCTTTGAGAGTATCTATTGAGGAAATCCTGGCTTTGCAGGAAAAAGGCAGAAGGATAACAATAATATAAAAAAGTATAATTTGATCAAGTTGGAAGGGCCGGATGGAAACGCCAAATGGGCCGCATCCGGCCCCTGGGCCGTAGTTTGCCTAGGTCTGGTCTGGATGTTACTATGCTCAGAGCAACTCAGTGACAACCTGGCAGCTGGTGGATTAGAACCTAAAACCTTGTGGATACAGGTCTGCTTCCTCAACTGCCAGGCAACCACTGATGAAAAAAAAAGTTTTTAATATTGTGGAAAAATCCCAAACATCAAATGACGGCTCCTACAGTCGACCTTCACTGTTTATAGTTGTGAATCTTTTTCAAAGCCCAATTGCAGAGTAACTAGAATAAATGTTTAGAAATTATTTGTCTTTTGCCTTTGTACCGGGGTCACGTGTTGAAGGTTTTACTCAGTACATTAAAAAAAAGGAAATAAGAGAAATAACAGTGTCAACTCCCAGGACCAAATGTATTAGTGGAAATGTTACTATGGCAACGTATTGTAAGCAACATGTGTGGTTCATATGCATGTGTCAGATTTTCTTTTTTTTTTTGATGGAACTGAATATTCAGCAGGTGCTCTATTAATATTGTTCCTGACACAGTTGAAAAAGTATTGATGTTTTCACAAGGTTAAAACAAACATATTTTTAAGTCAAAGCTTCATAAATATACTAGATAAATATTTCAATCAGGGCCGAATCGAATGTTCTTGAAAATGATTGACACGACAGTGTTTTGTACATTTGATTTCATTTCCTAAATATAGCAGAATTTTCTACAGAAGGTCCAGTTGAGGTAGGGATACATTTTATGACCTGGTGCCCAAGGTGGAAGTCTCTTATGGAAAAGTTTAGACAAGGGGTTTCAAACATGTGGCCCGTGGACCAGAACTGGCTGACCAGGTAGTTACATCTGGCCCAGGATATCCATATAAATATATATTTTTTAAACATAAATAGGTGTGGATTAACCTTCTGAGCAAGATTGAACCTCAGTTAGGGTGGTTCATTTTGATCTCAACTCAACTCAACTTTTATTTGTTTTAGTGCCAAATCATAACCATTATCCCAAGGCACTTTACAAGAAAATACCCCCTGCCCTTATCACTAGAACTACCGCGGAGGGGTCAATTGACCTTTTTACCTAAAAGCCCCAGAGAGGGGTCATTTGACCCTTTGGACACCCTGTGGATACTCCTTTAGTTGTGGAAATGTGGCTGTTAATGGCTCACAGCAGTCGCTTGAGTCACAGAGTCGTTTGAGCCTGTGTGGGGGAGGGGACCCCTAGGCAAGCTTTCAGTACTGAGGTAGGTAATGCGTGTTTTTGCGTGTGTGTGAGTGTGTGTGTGTGTGTGTGTGCGTGTGTGCCCATATGGTGGATTTATAAACATATGGTGGATTTTTATGCAGTGAATCATCAGGTTCAACGAGGATTTGGGATCAAAACTCTAAATTCACTAAATTCTACATTCATAGCTGTCTCTTATACACATCTTTACCATAACAAAATGAGTGATTAGTGTATTGGGTAAAAGCCTCTGGGTCAAATGACCCCTCTCTGGTACTTCTAGGTAGGCAGAAAAATCCTGGTAGTTCTAGTGTTATAGACCCTCACACCGGCTGAGGAACGACTCCCAAAAAACCCAGACAGGGAAAAATGGTGATCAATAGTGGAGGGGATCCTCACCCAGGACGGACAAGCAGAGGCAAACTGAAGCAAGTAAAAAAACAAATTAAGTGTATCACACAGGTTAGGTCCACAGAGACTTTAAAGTCCTTGCAGGCGGCTATAAGGTCCTAGGGGACTTGGGCCATGATTTGAAGGCTAACTCCTGAGTCCAGTCTAGGCCATATGGTTCTGGGGGGAGAACAGAGACTCTGGGGCCACTGTGTCTCCAGCGTAAACACATTAGTTGTCAAAAAAGAGACAGAGGACAGCAAGAAAATCTGTCAGTGGGCTTGCAACTAGCAGATAAGGGACAAGGGAACAAAGGTGGAGGGATGGATGGATGGTTAAAAGTAAATACATTTTTATTTGCCTTCTTTATATAATATATACTGTGTATATAAATGTGTGTGTGTGAAATCTGGCACTTTCATATCTTCATACCATAGCCCATATTTCCAGTAGACTGTACTGTAATATGAATATATGTTGTATTGTATTGTTGTACTTTTTCTACATAAATTCCATGCCATTCTTTCTTCTTTCACATCTTAACGTCTTGCTAAATCAAAAGTCTTCCATCTACGCCGATGTGACGATGAATTGTGCTGTGACACAGGCACATGAACTGAGCCACAGACACTGCGTCAGTGCCTCCATGTCCTCTGTGGCCGTGGAGTGGGCCCCCTTGATTTAGAGCGTGTTAGAAGATGAGACGGAGAAAATGGGAGCAGCTTTAAGAGAGGGCAGAGGTGGAGGAGAGAGGTTCGTCTTTGATGGCAGACTTCATACGAAGCTCTGCCCCTGGCTGGCGGTGTCGACTCAGCAGCTGTTCCCACAATCCTGACGCTCGCCATAAATTCTGTGCTGCATGAAACATCTCCTTGTTGTGGGCGAAGAAGCTCTGAAAACAGAACAAACTTCTGTTCACCCCAATTTTAAAGCAAAGGACAAGTCTATGCAGTAAACAAGTACTATTCATTATAGTAGACTGTCAAATCATGAGAGAAAACATTACTCTAGCAGGACAATGGATAAAATAATAAGGGTTTTTTTCCAAGGAAAGTAAAAAAAAAAACTAAATTGTCAGGCGTCAGAATGCCTGCGTGTTACTCTTGCTCTACCTAGTGGCCAAAAAGCCGCAACTACAATTCTGGAACTTCCAGGAAAGTAAAATTGACTTGTCAAAAAAATAAATAAATAGAAATTACCTTAATATACAGGGCACTTAATCGAGTATAGAAGTGCTTTTCATTAGATTAGAACGGCGGCCTAGTTCATGTAAACATACCGAGCCCTTCGTTCATTACCTGCCATGAAAAGAAGCAGTACCACTAGAAATCGCGGGGGCGCTGTTGCAG
>JAFBJS010006224.1:75215-171314 GCA_016785265.1 Paraplagusia blochii
GTACTATTCATTATAGTAGACTGTCAAATCATTACCATATGAGAGAAAACATTACTCTAGCAGGACAATGGATAAAATAATAAGGGTTTGTTTCCAAGGAAAGTTAAAAAAAAAAACTAAATTGTGTCAGGCGTCAGAATGCCTGCGTGTGACTCTTGCTCTACCTAGTGGCCAAAAAGCCGCAACTACAATTCTGGAACTTCCAGGAAAGTAAAATTGACTTGTCAAAAAAGTAAATACATAGAAATTACCTTAATATACAGGGCACTTAATCGAGTATGGAAGTGCTTTTCATTAGATTAGAACGGCGGCCTAGTTCGGGTAAACATACCGAGCCCTTCGTTCATTACCTGCCATGAAAAGAAGCAGTACCACTAGAAATCGCGGGGGCGCTGTTGCAGAGTGTAACTCATGAGCGCCAATAAATAAAACAGCGAAAAGAACACAGCGACATAATAACAATAATATTAACAATAACAACGACCAGAAACAACCAAATAACAACCTCGACATCCGACAACTTCATTGTCCGTACTGGAAGCCACTTTTTCCCGCTTTGTCTTAGTTTGAACCTCTTCCTACACAGCTCAGTCATCAACTTAACCCTCAAACGACGTACCATACGTAAGTGTCATTGCACGTCACGTGACGGCTAACGAGCTAAAGCTATTATACGTTGTAATTGTATTGTTTACAAACCAAAAAAAAATTAAAACTGAGTCGAACGATGAAAACGTAAAACGTAGAAAAGGTAAAGGAAACGTCAGGTGTTTTGTTTTCCAGAGCAGAAAACTTTTTGGAGCAGTTTTTAATGTAAACTAATTGACATAAATTTCAATGGAAAGTCCCTTTTATTGAATAACAGTCAAATGAAAAGAGAAGGTCTGTAACAAAGATGAATCTGTGAACAAGCAAGCAGTGTGTTCTTTCCAACTGAAAGTGTGCAGTGATCTGTCACACACACACACACACACACACACACACAAAGAGAGAGAGGGACACACACGCACACACACACACACACACACACAGTTGGCTGTTGTTGGCTGTCACTGGGGTGCTGTGGGGAGAGAGTGGGGCTCAGTGTGTCCAGGCAGAGGCCAGTGTTGCAGCCAGGCTCTGGAGACAGTGTGGAGCTGCAGCGACGTGCCCAGAGTGGGAAAAGAAAACATGCTCACAGAGTGGGAGAGAGACTCTTCCCAGGACACAAGATGAAGGTGGAGAGACGAACGTCCACTGGCCATGCCTTCACAGACATCCCTGTGCTGCTCCTGAGGCTCTGCGGCCTCCTCCTCCTCCTCCTCACAGGTAGGCCCATGGTACTTGTTGATGTTCCTGCTTGTCATCCAGTCCCGTTGTGATTGTGTGGACTGAGGGATTTCTGCAGATTAAAGTTGGCTGTAAGAGTAATTGGAATTCTTTCCGCTATTTTTGGTGTATTTGTTGAATATTGTGTCATCGGGATTCTAAAATCACAGGAGAATTCAGGTTTAAGTTGACTTTTTTTTACATCCCAGTCAGGCTGACTCTTTCATTGCTGGTACTTCAACATGGGGCCCCTACAAATGACTTTTATTCTGTAGTTTTATCAGTTTTAGTGAGGAGTTTTTAACATGTCAGGAAGTGCTTTGCGTTTTGGTCTACGTTAAATGTTATAAAACACAGATTTGAGGGTAAAATAGTTATGTATAGTGATGAAACATTTAATTTTGAAGGTGGTACCAGAGCTGTGGTCTATTTCAGCCCAATCATTAAATCCTGTGTCCGTCTCCTTCTTCACCAATGACAAAGAGTTACTCTCTGCCTCTCTCTGCCTCTCTCTCCCTCCCATCCCGTTACCCCTCTCCACTCTTCAATTGAGGAAACTATTTCTAACAATCGTGCCCTTTGTCTTATTGCCGTGGCAACCCCTGTCAGGCGCACCAAATGGTTACCGCAGCAATGATGCGATGCCCTGTTAACTGCTTTACTGCAAACAGTTCAGAGCCCCACTCCCTCCCATCTCTCTCTGTCTCTCTCACTCAAGCTCACACTCTTGCTCACTGTTTCAGTGAAGAGTCTAAAGTCGACCCCTAAACCCAAGGGTGGGACACCTCCCACAGGTCCCGGGGGCCAGTGTTTGGACCTTCATGTGTCCCGCTGACATCTGAGTTACAGGAACCTCCGCTGTGAACACAACACGTTCTGCCGTGTATGGTTTCCAGGTTGGAGCGTCTTCATAAAGAATGAAATGTGTGCCCCATGTTGTTACACCTTCTACTCCAGCCCTGAGGGGGGCGCCGGAATATTGCCAAACACAAATCAAAATTAATTATAGCATGTTTTACTATGAAGGGGGCAGGGGATTCCTGGAGGGGCATTGTTCTCAGATTAACGATGAGCATTGGTGTGTGTAGTTGGGGAGAGGCGCGGTGTACACACACACACAGACACACATACACACATAGGCTGACTAATGGCGTCAAGTAGAAAGATTCTACAACTCATTTAGTCTGCACCGGAGAGAGGTCTAAAATAGCAGCATCTGAAGCGGAGATGGATTTAAATGGACCAAAGTGAGGAACATTTTAGTGCTGACCTTTAAAGAGCATTATTTTGCAGTAGCAGCTACGACACCAGTGTAGATCATGATGATCATTACCTCAAGTTTAATGTTCCACTGTATAATGGGAAGGAGAATTAACGTTGTCTGGAGGAAAGCGATTGAAACCACAAAAATGTTGTAATTTAAAGGTGAATATACACTTCACACTTCACTGGTCAATGGTGGTCTTGCCTAAGAGAAAGAGGACAAATTGATTACTTGTACATTCTGTATTAAAGTATAAAGACACGCTGTAAATATATATGGCTATACTAGTGGTTCTCAACTGGTGGGTCCCAAACCAAAGGTGGGTTGCGGATCCATTGTGAATGGGTCGCGAACAGCTGGACATTAAATCAAAACAATGTGAATCTGCTGTTGAGCATGTGTTTTATATTAGAAAATCTTTTATTTAGTAAGGCACACTCTGCTGAATAAATTAATTTCAGCCCCAAGAAATATGCTACTAATTAGTTACATTTCTCTGGGATCCTAACGTCAAATACATATCAGGTGCTGCCGGCTGATCTGGGATCAGGCAAATAGTGAGGTTCAGATGAGCAGTAGTTACACGGTCCTTCCAAGAGATGCATACTTGTCAGATTAATCGCTGGTGAGATAGCTCATACATCAGTGGAGCAGTGTGATTTGGGTTGCTGTCATGGAGACTGTTGCCCCCATGACCTGGTATCAGATAGGAGATGAATAAACAAATTCATATCAGAAGATACTAGCTCACGCCTTGAGCAATATGTTATATATTCATTTAATCACATTTGTTTTAATAGATAAAAGAAACAGATTATTAAGCATTAAAACATTTACAAAAAATTCAAAATCTTATTTTCTTTGATTTTTTTTTATTTTGCAACATTTCCCATTCAGCATCATCCTGGCTCTGTCACTCTATTCTATTCTGTTAGTGTTTGTGGTATGAGAGGTAATTAGTGTAGCACTAATTAGAGTGAAAATGTATTTGTATCTCTTTTGTTTCAGCGTAAATTCTTGCGTGTCACCCTGTCTGCTGCCGTCTCAACATATTTACCAAACCATTTGTCTCCCCCCAAGGTGTGGTGTCAGGGGTGAATGTGACCAGTCCAGCCCAGGTGGTGAGGGGCACGGTGGGTAAAGAAGCCATGTTGACTGTCAGTTACTCCAGCAGCAGCACAGACAAGCCTGTCATCAAGTGGCAGCTGAAGAGGAACAGAGAGAAACCCATCACTGTCGTCCAGTCCATTGGGACGGACATCATCGGGAACCTCAGGCCTGAATACCGCAACCGTATTCTGGTGTTGGAGACCGGCTCGCTGCTGCTTCACAACCTGCAGCTGACAGACGAGGGCGCCTATGAGGTGGAGATCTCCATCACGGATGACAGCTTCACTGGAGAGCATCACATTGATTTGACTGTGGATGGTAAGGAGAGTTGGCTGAGAGTTATTAATTTCTCCCAATAAAATTTATTATTTAAAACAAAATCTCCCATGCATATTGTGTTTGCCAACAGAGTGCAGGTGTCAAAAAGTTTACTTTTCTCCTTGTGCGACACAGAGTTTTTTACCTTAAGATAGAAACTCAGGTTTCTCTTCTTAGCTCTTCTTACATAACCAAAGAACATGTCATTTTTGGAATTTCCATGCCTTTGCCCTGTCATCCTCAGTTCCTGTGTCCAAACCTTACATCCAGATGATAGCCTCATCCGTCCTGGAGTACAGTGAGTACTTCAACCTGCACTGCTCCCACGACAATGGCACAAAACCCAGCTACAGCTGGAAGAAGGGAGGCAAGGTGCTGACAAATGACTCACGGCTGCTGCTCTCTCATGACCAAAAGGTGCTGACCATCTCACGCGTTCTGATGTCAGATGACGACACTTACATCTGCACGGTGGAAAACCCCATCAGCAGTGTGAACAGCACACCTGTCAGGCTCACTGTCTACAGTAGGTGGCATGTTACACCGGTAGGATCTCAAGTCGTACGAGTTTCTAATGTGAAAATAAAAGATAAAGAAGAATAGGGATAACAATTCTGAAGAGAAATTATGCAACAAGTTTGGTTACAAGTCCAATGAGAAATCAGGCAAAAAAATCAGGAGGAAAGTCTGGCAACAAGTCAGACACATAGCCAAGAAGTCCGGTGAGAAATCAGGCAACAAGGCAGATAAGAAATCAGACAAGAAGTCAGGCAATAATTTGCACAACAACTCAAACAACAGACTACGACAGACTTGGAGGACATATTACTGTCAGACATTATTAAAACACAAGGATCTTAAGTAGAGCAACACCTTGAAATAAGTGCTAATACAAATATTCTAATACATGTATGGCTTTGCATTACAATTGTTTCTAAGTACATCACAGAGTAATGATGTGTAAATAAAAAAGTCAAAGTATTTAAGTTCAATCCAACAAGTTTTGTTCCTCAAACTGATCTCTTATGGTTGTTCTATTTCCCAAATGCCTACTGCAGTGTTCCCCAACCTTTTTTTCCACAGACATAGAAATATTTTCCTACCTATAAAATCTTCCTACCCGACACACAGCCTATAACGTTCTGCTACCAGACCGGTATAAAAAGTTAGAATCTTGTATCAATTACTCTGCCTCATTTTGAGTTTATTGTTGTTGTCTTCACTGAGAAAATATTTCCTAATCAAATATAGTTGCATTATTGATAGTGGAATCCTAGCCATTCTATTGTTCAGCTCTTCTGTTGATATGGGTATGGATCAAGTGTAAGTAATAGACAGATGGGGCCAAAAGGAAACATTATTTCTCTGCGGTCCAGCACCAATTCACCCACGGACTGGTGCTGGTCCCCGGCCCAGTGGTTGGGGACCACTGGCCCAGGCAACGATTGTCTCACGCCGATAAAGACTGTGTTATTGCTTCTGTAACAACGTTGTTTACAGCTTATGAAAATCTAGGCTGTAAGCAACACTAACAGTTGGCCCAGAGCGGGTGTTTGCAGGCGCCAATATGGGCGCCACATGTCAGGAGCTGAGAAGGAGGGAGAGGTGGTTTTTACTCCTGTGAACGGACAGTTATTTATGTGCGTATTGAGCAGAGACACAGTCATGTGGAGGGAGCTGTACCTCAGTGGTTCTGACTTCATTAAGAATGAGCAGCAGCTCCCGGCCCTCTCACTGCTTTGTATTCCTGCTGCATGGATGGGATGGAGCAGGGTTAAGTCTGTAAGTGACTGCAGCGTACAGTCCTTTATTCACACCAACACTCTCCTAAGACTGGGCAAATGGCAGAAAAGAACTTTCTTTGTTTTCTGTCTTTCATTCTTATCTCACCGCAGGGTTGAACTGCATGAAAATGATAACAAAGTAAAGCACAACAGCCACGTTTGATTAGGATGTATGATGTGGAATGATACGAAAATATATTTGATTAGTCACAGGGTAGATGTGGATAAAAAATCGGTCAGAACATCTATGGTAAAAGTTAAAAAGGTATGTTCTAGAGCAGAGGTGTCAAACTCAATTTAATCGCAGCCCAGAATTTAAAACTGGCACGAAGTCCCGGGCCAAACTCAATATAAATAGAAATTAATTGTAAACGTGCGTCTTTCCCCTTTTCAACAGATATTAAATATTGTCTTTTCATATGAGACATTGAGTCTGGAACAACCAAAGCTTGATACAATCAACACATGAGAAATTACATTAGAAATAATTCGCACATCACTGTTATTTGTTCTTGTAATTGGTCTCATTTCTTAATTGTTTTCTCGTAATTTGTCTCATTTTACAAAATGAAATCTATGTGCTATAACAAAAACCATGCATTATTGTAGTACATAAGGTCTACATACTGCTGGGCCAACTCTAGTACGCATTTGATTTTATCTCGTAGGCCAGATATAATTACACTGCGGACCAGATTTGGCCCCCGGGCCTGAGTTTCGTACCTGTAGTCTACAGTATCAATCTGGCTGTAAAAATTACAGATTACAAAGTTACAGATTTTTGTTAGGTTCTACTTTTTCCTCTTTTTGGCTGCCTAATCTATAAACTTCAGTAATCTCTGTAGATTGTCTTTTTATTCTTCTAAACAGTCTTATGGAGATTATGAAGTTTGATTGTCTTCAAGTCTCATATGGTTCAGTTGTGTTTTATATCATGGTGTAGGGTTTTTTTCTGTCGTGTGTAGAGGGTGCCCTCTTGTGGCGTTGGGTATAGAAGTCACTTCGGAATTTCTTTTAAGACCAGACTAGTCCCAAAAAGGTCAACTTCCAGTTGGAAAAAGACATTATCACATCAATCAAGATGAATTAACATTCCTAAACATGAAACCAATAACTTTATATATTGCCTGAACTTTCAGATCTGTTTTTGTTCCTGTAATTGATCGAAAGAATGGAATCGGGAAATAAAATCAGGATTAAAGAACCATGCTGCTGACTTCTCTCCCTTTTCTTCCACTTGGTCTCTCACCGACCTCTCTGTATTACTCTGGTTCAGGACGGAGCACGCTATACATCATCCTGTCCACCGGGGGCATATTCCTCCTAATCACCTTGGTGACTGTGTGTGCCTGTTGGAAACCTTCCAAGTGAGTGCCAACCTTTCTCCGTCTTCATCTCCTCACTTGTCTTTCTAGTCTCCCTCCTCCTCCTCCTCCTCTCTGACTGACTCACTGGCTTAAGCGCTGCCCTCAAGGATGCGACTAGAATCTCAAGTAGCTCTGTAGTTTCAGAGCACGGCTCTGTAATGGCCTGGAAGTTTGGAGAGCACGTCAACTTGTTGCATAACGTTCTTTTCTTACTTTAGAAAGAAGCCTCGGCCCCTCCCTCAGAGAGCTCCAGTCTACATAGACCAAACTGAAATTGGTCACGATGGTGAGCAGCCTCCAATTAGTCTTTGGAATAACATTTTTTTTTTCTGTAAATCTATTTAGCCAATCATTCAAATAACATAATAAAAGATCTGTATCACTTCCTACAGTTGATGTTGTTCCCAAACCGTCCACACTGGGCCGTAGGAGTCCCATGCCTCTGTATGTCCTCAATGAAGATGTGAGTCCTTCTCTATTCATTCAGAAATACCAGAGTCCTCACACTGGGTGGACACAGTCTGAGCAGCTGTGCGTGGATGCACTTTGACAAAGCTCCTCTGTAAAAAAAAAATTCAATCACTTTCTCCCACAAAACATCTGGTCTGAAATGAACCGTCTCTGGAATAAAGAATAAGCTCAGCAAAATAATTGAGAATTGAAACCTTTATATTTATTCCTTCAACAAGAGTTGTCATCAGCATAACAACAGATGTAACCAATGCAAGACTCCAGCATGTTAGTATTAGTTAATTTTAGTGACCCTAACTAAAAAATGTCAGTGGACAAACTACTTTTCAGTTAGATTGTTGTTGTAATACCAGGAGTAGCCACTGGGAAACCCCCTGCTATTCTATGCTTTGATTGCTGTAACAGAAAAACACAGGAGTTCATGATGGAACCTTGTCCTTTTATTTCAGGAGACTCTGGAGACGTTGGAAGAAGGTTCTGGAAACACTGTGAGCCAGTTGGAAACGCGGATCCCTGCAACATACACCCAGGTTTACCCCCCTTCCTTAAACAGAACTGACCGGCCTGTCTGGACCGCCCCCCGTAGATACCCCCGCAGCCCCTCTCCACTGTCACAAACACTCTCACACACTCTTCCGGCGCCTCTTCTGCGTCCAGTCCGCTCCCCATCTATCTCCCCCAGTTCTTCTCCACGAAGTTTTAGCCCAATTAGGAGAATCAACTCTCCGGTTAGCTTCTCCTCCGGCCACCTACTGGTCGAGGCTGATTGCACAAGTACCGACCATCAGACTCAACCTTCGCCACAACAATGACGTCACATTCTCATGAGTCCTGGTTGAAGGGTGGAGGGAGGGAAAGAATCTGCTTTAAAATTGTGGTATTTACATAAACACATACAAATGTTAGTAGTTTGTTTATGTCTTTGGCGTCTTAACAATAACAGGAATAGTCAAATTTATTCCTTAGAATAAATGATGAGTTTTCTTTTGTCTAACTCCACCTACGTATTCAATTATTTATCAGTTGAAATTCAGTGATTTGTTTTGTTTTGCAGCCTTAACTGTAGTTTTCTTATTTTTAATGAAAATGTTTGTGTGAAAAAAAATATGTCTCTTCAACACAAATGTAAAAACAGTTTTAGGAAAACACAGGATTGACGCTGGTATTTGGAATAATGTCTGTAAATATACATGTTTATGTTCAGAGAGGCGATACTTTAGGGTCGTGGTGTAACTTAAGTCAATAAAGGTATTTGAAAAGTTTACACTTTGGTGTGCTGTTGCGATGGTCACCACAGGGTCAGCACTGATATGCTGGGTTTTTACTGTAGTACCCGTCTGGTCCAATAGAGGTCACCCCAGCATTTTCTTGAACATGCGGTTGTCGGTACAAGCAGTAGCAATGCTTCAAAACAGTTACCTAGTTATAGCAAAGATTATTAGACCACTATTGTTCTCCTAAATTTCTTGAAGAGAAATGGCTAAAAGCCTGAAAGGTGGAGCTTTACACCAGAGAGAATAGGAATGGAGGTTAGTCATAGCAAGACAGAGTATATGTGCAGTACAAGGAGCAGAGGTGGAGAAGGTGGAGGACTTTAGATACTTGGGATCAACTGTTCAGAGCAGTGGAGACTGTGGAAGAGAGGAGAAGAATAGAGTACGGACAGGATGGAACAACTGGAGAAAAGAGTCGGGAGTGATCTGTGATAGAAGAGAGTCAGCTAAGGTGAAGGGACAGGTTTACAGGACAGTGGTGAGACCAGCCATGATGGATGGATTAGAGACACTAGGAATATGTAGAAGACAGGAGACAGAGCTGGAGGTGGAGGAGTTAAAGATGCTGAGATTCTCTAAGGATGGACAGGATCGGGAATGAGGTGATTAGAGGGACAACACAGACAGGAAGGTTTGGAGAAAAAGCTAGAGAAGACAGATTGAGATGGTTTGGACATGTTCACAGTGGAAACATTGGTAGAAGAATCATCCTAGAGATGGAGCTACCAGGTAGGAGACAAAGAGGAAGTCCAAAGAGGAGATTTATCAATGTAGTGAAGGAGGACAGGGAGGTAGTTGGAGATAAAGTTAAGGATACAGAGGACAGGGTTAGATGGAAATTGTTGACTCACTGTGGCAACCCCTGAAACAAAAGGGACAAGCAGAAAAGACAAGAAGAAGGAGGTTACTATCCATAAAACCATGGAAAATTGCTAAATGAAACTCTATTTCTGTTATGGTTATATTGGTCCAAACAAGTGTCCCTTCAGGGGCCCCAGGCATTAGAATGAACAATAATTTAAAGATAACAACAGGGTTGTCTAAAAACAGATGCCAATCTGTCTCTCACGTTTCCTCCGTATGAAGTCTTGAAGGTCAGCCTTGTTGACTGTATAGCCGTGTTTCTAATCACACATTAAATATAGACAAATAAATATAGATTGAACTGATTGTCAAGGACTTTTTCTAGAAAATAAATTGCCGGATGGAGAACATGGTCCATTATGTCAATCTTTTAATTTACCAAACAAGAAAAAAAAAAAAAGTTCTTAACTCTTGATTGCCTGTTGGCAGGTTTTTACTTATGTCCTCACTGCCCTGCGTTTTTTTTTTTCGACGAAGAAGACGAAGAAGAGCATGAACACAGATTAAAAGAGCCGAACAGATAAAAGATTAAAGCATGTGCTGAGCTGTTTTAATTTGGGAGTTGGTACCGCAGAGAAAAAAGGAGGTGAGACCGTTATCAGCATAATGTGATTCCTCTGTGCAGCCATCTGGGCATCATCTATCTTTTGTCATGAAAATCTGCATGATTTATTGCTTTTATCTGTGAAAAGTACTCGCAGTTACCCAAGGTGTGATGAGTCGAGCTGCTGCATAAACCAATCAGACTCAGCTGTTTTGATCTGGACTGTCTGGTCTTTCATGCCCCCGGTACAATAAACGTTTAAGAAAACGTCATGGGAACACGGCACATATGAGCAGGCACATGGAAATGAAATGAGTTAATGAAGGTGGCGTTTCATTTTGCCTGGACAGGAGTTCTCATTGATTAAAATCTCACAGTTTACCATCACCAAGTGGTTCCAGGTGTCCTGCAAGCTGCAGACAGGGTATGATTCCCCTTCCTCGCCAATTAATTACCTCCTCTTCCTGCTAAGTCCAGGCTTCTCACCGTCATCCTTGTTCACACCAGGCTGTTGTTGGTGTTGATGTGAAACTCCCAAGAGAAGCGGGTGTTTTTACTACTTTGGTGATCATGATCCCAATTAGGTCAAAACAGTGAAGAGGAGACGAGAATCTTCCGGGAAAAAAAGGTCCCTGACTTTGACCAACACATACTGTGTCCATTTATCTATATATGTATTTTTGTGAATTAATGTAAAATAAATATAACTCTTCTATTCCACATTTTAATTAGTAGTTATTAATGGTACAAAAACATTATAATGAATATGGAGGTACAACATAATATATTTCATTGATGCATTTGTCCTATCTGTTACCGGGTCACATTGGCAGCACCGTCCAAATCACACTTTCCATGTAGGTCGCGAGCCACACAATGTATTTTTACATTAATGAATGTCCAGTTAAGTACATATAAATTAAACGTAATCTGGTTTATGTTTAGTTTTTAACCAAATGCGATTCAAGCCATGCCATTTTACTCAATTCCTGTAAGTTAAATTTCCAAGAATCAAAAGTTAAACTACAATGACTTAGGGATATCTGATAATATTGGTACTGATTTTTGTGATATCAGTAAGATCAATATCGGTATTGGAATATTGCTTGGACAATTTGGACAAAATTGTATATTAACAAAAGTTGTAAATATCAGAAATCCCCACACTAAGCATTTTAAGGGAAAAAGTAAGTTGCTCTTTGAAAGGTGTGTGTACACATAAACCAAATCTTTTTCGACCGTACAAAGTACATATGCACATATATATTTATGAAAAGTAAATGCATTTTCCCTAACTTGATTAAAATATGTTCTTCAAAACTTGTTTTTATTTATGTGGTCGTCCTTGTCCCATCGTAGAGGAGTGCTAAAAATAAAATGCACAGAAATCTTCACAAGTGCTCTGCTTTACTCATCTGACCAAACCATCTGCTGGACGTGCTCTCAACACTGGAGTGGTGGTGAATTAGGAGGGTTAAAACACAAACATACACACACACACATATATAACACAATACATTCTACAGAGCTGAACTTCAATATAAAAGAATATGAATCCTCCTTCGGATGATGCAAAGTCAAGACCTAGGATTTAAGGCTTCGTTTGTCAAATAAGAAAATTTTATCATTCATGTTTAGGGGTGGAGTTTCTGCCACTGCAACTGAAGGATCAGATTTATCCATCTAAATATTAACTTTTGATGGTTTGTCATGTCCTTCTGGACACAT
Organism: Paraplagusia blochii; assembly: GCA_016785265.1. Taxonomy (NCBI): domain Eukaryota; kingdom Metazoa; phylum Chordata; class Actinopteri; order Pleuronectiformes; family Cynoglossidae; genus Paraplagusia; species Paraplagusia blochii. The sequence goes on from JAFBJS010006224.1 coordinate 87,248, forward strand.
GTTTTAACAAAGGCCTGGAATATTTGCTTCATTACAAAAAAGTTATACCTCTACAAATTAGTGGTAAGAGAGTGGCGCCACCTGTCGCAATTAAATCTGTTATCTCCCTGTGTTTGCGATTGACGGTCAGGTGACGTCAGGGGACTTCCCAGAACCCAACAAGAACTCTCATTGATGTTCTTAACAATCAGTTTTGTGTCATTTTTTTTTTATCCTGACAATTGTCCCAAAAACAGGTAAGTGGACTAGCGCTGATGTAAATCAGCGTGTGTGTGTGTGTGTGTGTTTATGCGATGTGTCAGACCTTCAAGACGTACAAGACACTGGGATGTCTGAGACCAGGAAGCACCTTCTCAGATGATTGGACTGTTTTTGCCATGGGAACAGTGACCTGGCAACCACTTAGAGAGCTAATTATATTTGTAGTACTCCATACTCCATGGTCTCCATCACACATACACTTCCTCGCCTTCTCTTTAACCCAGATGCTCCCTCTCTCTCCCTCTCTTTCTGCTGCATGTCTTAGCCCTTGCATATGTTCGCTGCTGTCTGGTCCTGTGTGCATGTGAGTCAGCTGCATCCACGGCACCTGGGAAATTACCTCCGGTCTCCAAAGGGGAAGTGGATTTGCTGAGATTGTGAGTTCAACACATGCATTATTGCTTTTATTTTTCTATCCAAATTCACTATTTTGTACAGTTTTTTTTTTCTCTTATTTGCACCATTTTGAGGTTTCTATGTGTAAATGTTACAATTTGACATATTTCTTATCAGTGTTCATCTGCGAAGACTTTGTCCGTCCAGGTTCATTTGTCCACTCTGTGTTCCCAAAACCCAGGAAGAAACCTCGCAGGGCTTTTTCTGAAGGCGATCCAAGTTGAAATCTCCACGGGCGTGTACGAGAGGAGAGGGAGGTCAACATGGGCTCCAGCTCCTCCTCCTATGCCCCCAAAACCATTTACCTGGACGTGGGTGGGAAGGTGCAAAAGGTACGTTTAGCCCGTGTGGAGAACGTAAAACGGAATACCGTTCTGCCCAAAGAGATCCAAAAGCAACAAACAAAATAAATAAATAAATAGGAATGGAATAAAGTAAATACTCTTGGAGTAATTGAAATTAGCGTATATTACATATAAGAAATCTGTACTGCAAGAAATGGTAGCAACCAGTTTTATAGACATTGAAGGATTTAGTTAAACTTTATTATGTTATTTTTAGGGACTTAAAAGGTATTATTTTAAAGAATAAAAGCAGCAATATTTCCAAGTGAAAAAAGTTAGGACAATCTCCTTAAATAGGGTACGCTATTAATTCTGCGACTGCGGCCCAACACCAATGACGGACCGACTGGTATCAGTCCTTTGACCGGAGACTGGGAAACCTCGCTGTACCTCATGCAAACGAAAGTATTGATAAGGTTTGAAAGCGAAAATAGAGAAAAAATACAAAGTGACTATGTTCTCTACTCTCAGTGATTGGTTTCTATTCAATTCTTATAAATTGTTTTTATTGGGAAAGAATAAAAAATAGTACTTTTTTGTATCCATTAAAATGACAATAAACGCATACTTTAAAACGATGAAAGTTGTACATTTTAAAAATGTCAAATGGAGATAAATCCATCTGAATCTTACATTTTCAATCTTTTTCATTCACTTTCTGCTTTACTCTGGACGATTCCCTGAAGGCCCACTCACCTGGAGACTGACTAAAATTAGAAGGACCTGCAGAGCAGTTTTCACTACTGATGTAAACAAACACCATTGTCACCTACAGAACTGAGTGTGAATCGAAATAATAGTTTGAACGAAATGCAATCGTAAAGTCAGCGTGAACATCGTCCCCTCAGTTACGTCAGAATCCAAACAGAGGCAGTGAATGTGCTCGTGAGAGTGAGACAGGGAATGCACCGCCTGTTGATCTGGTGATGTGGAGTGCTTCAAGGACAGAGCTGGAGGTGACACATGTCCACTTAAGAGCTCCGGCCCACAGCCTGTCTGCTGCACCTGCTTCACCCTCTGATGTGAGCCAGGACAGTCACTTAGTGGACACCAATTCTGCAGTGAGGACAGTCAAGGAAAACACTTTGTTTTATTATTATAACATGACAATAAGGACAAAGTTCCCATCAGGGGGCGGAATTCCTAAACTCCCATGACTTTTCTCGACTATTCAGCCATGAAACACACCCCGGTTGGACATTCCTGTGTGACACGGTAGCCCCCCAAAACACATGTAATCTGATCGGCGTCCTACCCTGTCAGAACACTGAGACACTGTGGAGACCACAGCAGCTGTCTGTGTGCAGCTGTGCGCAGGTGTGCCCCTGGACACAGATCGCACAACTAAGTGACATTAGACGTTGTAAATTAAACATCCAAAAGATTGTTCGCAATAGACAGACTTTTTCCTGATCCTGCGTTTTCCATATGTTCCCCAGGTGGTCTTCAGCCGACACTGCAGTCCATGTGACATCAAGGAGCTTCTGTGTTCCTCGTCCAACATTCCCAGGTTGGTCTAAACAAAGACAGTCACTCGTTCAGATCTATATTTTCCAGATGATGTTTTTTTTTTTCACACGTATATATTTAGTAAATGGGATTTACAGTGTCTGATGCAGACATTCCTCCCTGGCGTTGAACATCAAAGTAGATAATGATGAACGGCGGAGGTGAAATAGTCGCTGTCGGCATTTATCAGCCAAAAAATGAGTATCTCATTTGCTTCTCTGTCAGGTTGTCTGTTTCCTTTTCTTTCATACCTTCTCACTTCCAGTAAATTACAAATGTCCTGCCAGAAGCACTAGGTCTTTGGCAGAGTGTATGGAACTATAGGATCGCCATCAATCATCCAAGAAGTCTACTCTGAAGGAAGAAAAGACTGAACTTGGAGTTAAAATAAAATAAAGCCTGACTTGAAATCAGGAAATTCACTTTGTTTACTGTTTCTTTCTCATTCTGTTATGACAGGAACACTGCCATAATGATGGTGGATCCAGAAGGTGCCTTGGTCTCCATTGATCCCACCATGCCCACCAACTCTCCAAAGTAAGACACCTGGACAATATCCTATCAAACATCAAGCTGTTTTTCTGTTGAGGAATAAAACTATTCCACATTTTTCCTTCCCAGTTCCCTGTACAAAGTTGTTCCGATGTCCACCGGTCAACTTGGAGGTAAATAAATAAAATAGTCACGTCTTCTGTTTTCTCCTGTGTGAAGACATCAGGGTGGACACAGGGGTTGACCGTGAAATGACCTGGGTTGTGTTTATGTCTGCAGAAAAGGAGGACATGTTTCAGAACGTGTTGTCCCAGGTCGCTGAGCAGTTCAGCAGGTAAACCGTCCCGTGTTTATGTTTAAGCTGGCGTCTGTTCATCCGCAGGTATAACTTACACATACTTGGCACCAGTGCATTCTAGTAGTAACGCTGTACGTGTGAAAACAAGTCGAGCGGAAGAAACAAGTTTTTTGTCTCAAAAAAAAAATAAAAAAAAACATGATTATTTGATATTTCAACAGAGCCTTTCGGATTAACGAGCTGAAGACGGAGATCACCAACAGGCTAGCCATGCTGGAAAAGAGAGTAGAGTGTAAGTAGTGCTTATATTAAGTGGTTGTTGAGGGATGCAATTAAAGCCAGCTGCCACTAGGGTGGGTGTGGGGGCATTTTTTGACCCACAGGCCACCATTGGTCCTGAAATGGACATGGTAAGAAGCAGATATGGTGCGCTAGTGAGTAAGTGTCATGCATAAACGCTGACATGCAAAAATGCATTCAACCTCCCTTATGCCATCTATTGGAAAATGTGGGTATTGCAGGGAATAGACAGAAGTATATTCACAGAACACCAATTACATAATTTGAACAAATTTGGTGGGCCGGATTTAACAGCTGAGCGGGCCAGATCCGGTCCCCGGGCCTTATTTTGCCCATGCCAGTACAAGAGATTGAGGTCTGTCCTGGGCCAAACAATCATCTACAGTCAGAAAAAAAAAGCCATGCCTTATGATCAACATGGTTTGAGCCAGTTCACTCACTCGGTGTGTGTTTGACACCCCCTGCAGGGGAGAATAGTGAGGTACACCACATTTTTCAATTATCATTAAAGACGTCACTGGGTATTGAAAAAACACAAAGAATTTGTGAATGCAAATAATCCCACCAACATTGCAACCTGTCACTGCTGTGTTACAGTGGAGGGTCTGAAGGTGGTGGAGATCGAGAAGTGCAAAAATGATCTGAAGAAGCTACGGGATGAGATGGCGTCAAGAGGAGGTGGAAGGTGAAAACTACATGTGCCATTTTACACCAAACACTGTAATAAATTCCAGTTCAATCTGACAAACCCCCACTGTTTCTCCAATGACCCAGAGTAAACTGTCCATGCAAATACAACTACTCCGACGACGGGAAGAAGGTCACCCCCCGACGTGATGTTCCCAATTATCCAAAGGTAATTCCCGTTTTCAGCGCCGGATTCCCTAACCTTGATTCAAAGCTAATGACTAGATCTATACTTGATGCCTTTTGTTTTTGTACACACAGTACACGCTGTCGCAGGAGACGGTGGAGGCCCTGAAGAAGCCGACGTTCGACGTGTGGCACTGGGAACATAATGAAGTATATTTCACAGCAGCTCAAACACCAGATCCGATTGTTTAGTTACATCCAATTCAAACTCGTGCTTTTATTTTCTCTTCCTTGTGGCTGTAGATGCTGAGCTGTCTGGAGTACATGTACCATGACTTGGGGCTGGTGAAGGAGTTCAGCATGAACCCCATCACACTCAAACGCTGGCTGGTAAAAAAAATTGTTTTTTAATTGGATGTAATTTAATGCTGCGCACTCGGCGCGTTAAAGCAACAATTCTGTGCTCCACAGCTGGCCATTCAGGAGAATTACCGTAACAACCCATTCCACAACTTCCGTCACTGTTTCTGCGTAAGCCAAATGATGTACGGCATGATTCACCTCTGCAACTTACAGGTATGAGACGAGATCTGAAGCATGTCAAAGATTTTCAAAAGACTTAAGACGGGAACGACCGAACGATAACAACACATTCCCTCGACGGCTGTGGTGCAGGAGAAGCTGACTCTCACAGATATGGGCATTTTGATGACAGCTGCAGTGTGTCACGACCTGGACCATCCTGGTTACAACAACACGTAAGAGACATTATTTTGACAGTGCCGTGTTCACACACAGATGTGTGCACATTAACCCCGCAATGAACCCCGGTTTGTTTTGACATTATCTACACAACGTCAAAGTGAGTGGACTGTGAAACTATTAAAACGTGAAATGAAAACAAACAAAATGACATTATCATGACCAACATGTAAGAAAGAAAGAAGAAGAAGTCATTGGAGCCTTGAATGTGACGAGTGTGGATTCTTATTTACCAAACTGCCACGCAAATACAGTTGCCTCCAGATGTGACGCTAGCTGCTAAATGCTAATCTTGTCCCTGCAGTATATATGCCAGGCCAGTATGGGGCGCTGCAGCAACCATGCATTAACATACAAACACTGGCAAGATTAGTTGCGGAAGTTTCAAAAATTGGAAATGAAGCTACAAACAATACATATACAGTACATTCTGTAAACAAGCCTTAGAGGAGCGCTAATAAGCTTTTCCGGCATGGCCCGAACTAGCATGATTTTGCTGTTTTAGTGCGATCTTAAATAGAGGTACTGGGGTAAAAGGATACATCCTTGTTTCAGATACAAGTACAGTGGCCTACAGATGTTTCATAAACCAGTTCAGCAAAATACTTGCTAAATATAATTCGAATCCCTGTAGTACCTTTGCCAGGCCTGTATGGGGTGCTGTGACAACACTACATTGACATATTAAGATGGGAAAGATTTTAAAAAATGCAAATAACATGAAAATTGTGAGCAACCGTCGCTCATTATTTTTGATTTCTTCTTTATTCGTCAGGTACCAAATCAATGCACGCACAGAGCTAGCCGTGCGCTACAACGACATCTCCCCCCTGGAGAACCATCACTGTGCCGTGGCCTTTCAGATCCTCTCACTTCCCGAGTGCAACATCTTTGCAAACGTTGATCCAGAGTCTTTCAAACAAATCCGACAGGTGACCCCGACGTACACCTAAAGACAATATCTTAAAAAATATAATTAATGAAAGGAGACTTAAATCACCTTGCATTCATTTCTCAGGCCATCATCACCCTCATCCTGGCCACTGACATGGCCCGACATGGAGAGATACTGGACTCCTTCAAGCAGAAAGTGGACAACTTTGACTTCACAAATGAAGAGCATGTGACATGTGTAGGTCTTATCAGATCACATTACATCTCCATCTGACAACTGGTGTTCACACGGACCCTTAAATCCCGGAACAAGGGAGTCTTTTTTCTGTGTGTGTGTGTGTCCTGTAATCAGAGAAGGGAAACAAGATTATTAATATATTAGATTATTAGTGTAACGGAAGAAGCTCAGTTACACAGTTATTCAGTAGATTAGGGGCCACCAACCTTTTTCAGCTGCAAGAACTACTTGATTCATACAGACCTTCCAAACAAGGTAACAAGATAACGTTCTGAAGGATACTCCCTAGAGATAAATAGAGGTAAATAGAGAGTTTTTTTAAGTTAAGAAACAGGAACAAAACCATTTTGTCCCTTTTGGACAAGTGTTATTTGTTTGGTACACACCCAGTGCGCACCTTTGGTAGACCATGAGGGGTACCAGGTGCCTTTGGGCACCTTTGGTAGACCATTGCGGCTACCAGGTGCCTTCGGGCACCTTTGGTAGACAGTTGGGGCTACCAAGGCACCTTTGGTAGACCATTGGGGCTACCAGGTGCCTTCGGGCACCTTTGGTAGACAATTGGGGCTACCAGGTGCCTTCGGGCACCTTTGGTAGACCATTGGGGCTACCAGGTGCCTTTGGGCCCCAGGTTTGTGACCGAAGCGAACGTTGTGTTTCGTTCCCTGCCCAAGTTTAGTGATTGTTTTTGTTTTGTTTCTTAGCTGAAGATGGTTCTGATCAAATGCTGCGATATTTCCAACGAGGTGAGGCCAACAGAGGTGGCTGAACCATGGGTGGACTGTCTACTTGAGGAGTACTTCATGCAGGTGATCCCCAAAATAAAACTTGGACTTTCTATTTCTAAGTTAAAATCATGATCAGTAATAAACCTGCGTGTTCCAGAGTGACAGGGAGAAATCTGAGGGTCTCCCCGTCGCCCCCTTTATGGACAGAGACAAAGTCACCAAACCCACCGCTCAGATTGGTTTCATTAAATTTGTTCTTATTCCAATGTTTGAAACTGTCATGAAGGTAAATATCTGTCCATCGTACACAGACCATCAGCCATTGTTGTTTTCCACCCCAGCTTATGTTTCCATTAACTTTTTTGTCTTCCCAACAGCTGTTTCCTCAGATTGAGGAAATCATGGTTCAGCCTCTGAGAGACTCTCGTGATCACTACGAGGAGCTGAAACAGATTGATGACGCCATGACAGAGGTAGAACCAATTCTGTCTGCCTGACTGTTTTTTATTCACGCTGTCCTTCATCTTGTCTCATGGCAGGGTTACAGTAACAGGTAACAGTAACAGGCTTTAACTGATTTATTACAAGTTGGTGTCAGGAAGGGTGCAGGACAAAAGGAGATCCTTTAGAACCTAAGTAGATAATTTTGGCTCCTCCAACTAGTTGGTCTTGGCCAATGTACTTCAATCAATATTTATTTATAAACGCATACTTATTATCATTATTAATTGTGATTAATTACATAAACTTCTACGATTAGTTTCAAAGAATCATATTGTTATACTAAGAATTTTGCATTGCTGGCATCGAAGTTACTTCGAAGTTACTACGTTACTGAAAAATTCAGACTCGTTAAAGATCGCTAAGAAAAACTTACTGGATTAAGGTACTTTTGTGACAGTTTAGTCCATCATTAATTTATAAACATCGAAATCAATTGAAGCAAGAATAGCACGCCAACTTGCCCAGCCCTGATACTTATGTCCAGACGTATTCAGCTCACCCTAAAATGATGATAAAAGATGTATTTTTTACCAACCTTTTTGTATTAAAACCACAACTGTGCTTTTATTTTAGAACTAAACTGTGAAAACAGCTTGTGTCGAACGAGGCTGGGAATCAGACAGGTTTCAACCTGCAGACCCGTAGCAAACAAAAAAACAAAAGTGTGTCTCCTCTTTTATGGTTGCAAACCTGACAATTTGCCTGTTAGGGCACGTCACACTGAGAGTGTTGAAATTAAGAAGAAGTGATAAATAATGCAATAACACAGGGAGGTGGGTGAGGGTTCCTGGGACAAAGAGGTGAGAAAACAACAACAACAAAAAAAAAACAGTTTCACCTTCACGTTTAGACGTTAGAGGAAGTCTTCAGTTAAGCTATTTGTTTCACCTGGCTGGGGTTCCGACACGCACACACATGGGCAGCGGGGCATCAAGGTGCACGTCAAACAACTTGCTAACATAAAGGTGTGTCTTTTGTTCAATGAGGCACAGAAGAAAAAAACTGAAAATATGTCATTAGGCGGGAAGAAGAAGTAAGCTCTGCAGAGATTGAGTGCAGTGGTATCTGTGTAAGTAAAAGTGACTGACTCCTTGGTTGTGCTTTGGTGTTTAGTGATAGTGTCACGAGTGCTCTCTGTCTCTGCCTGGCTCCGACCTCTCCACAGCAGCTCTCCTCTGTAACGCTCGGCCTTCTCTACAAACACCTCCGGGAATGTGCAGCGCTCTCATCACTTTGGGTTGAAAATGACCATAGTGTTTTGACCACGTGGCGTTCAACCGTGAGAAGTCAGACACCCTTGGATTGTAGAGAAGAAAAGCCGCCTTAAAAAGTAAAAAAAAAAAAATTTGCTTGCGAGGTATCGAACATCAGTAAACGTCGATATCTGTTTGGTGGTCATGAGATTTCGCTGACTTGACCAAGATTTTTTTCGATCAATCGGCAGTTGCCAAACTTCTAAACCATTCTTCAAACAGATAATATTAGTAAAGTATGAGTAAGTTTTGACTTGACTCCTTGAGTGAAGTCCACTCTTGCTCCCGCTCTGTGTGGAGGTCAAACTAAAACTTTTTTTCCTAAAAACACTCAGTGTAGTGTTAATTTTGCCACAGTCGTACATGGGCGTGAAAAGGTTTTGGCCAGCTGTAAGGAAAATGCTGTAAAGTAAGAATATTAGTAATTTAATGACGAGAAAATTGACGCACACACTGATGAAATCTGACTCGAAAATTACATTTTGTTTTGGAGGCAAGTATATCCAAAAAATTTTTGTTGTAAGGAACTGGACTTGGTTGGTTGGTCGACTCCAAGAATAATTCCAGTTGCTTACATCCAAACTTTTTGGATATCATGACCTGGATGAATGAAAATCTTCACAGACGAGGCAAGTTTATGATCTGGACTGGTTCTGGAGGTTAGGGTTCTTCTTGACACTCCTTGTTCTGATTGCCAACCCACAATGGAAGGGTTGCGTTTGAGGGCATTTGCGGTCACTACCTAAAAACAGAAACAGTTGTGAAGACGGTTTGATACTAGGGTTGGTAAAAGACACCAAGATTAGGTTGTAGAAGACAGCCCCGTGTAAAATGTCCCACACCTTGGCAGAACCTAAAGGTCTCACACCTTGTTGAGCCACAGGGTTCAAGAAACGAGATCAACCCCAAGGGTTCAGTGGCTGGACAAGGAAACATAGTGGAGCGCTCACAAAAATAAAACTTCCTAGACCAAAGTCTGACCACTTCCTGTCCAGGGAAGACTTTAGAACGTGTCCAGGCAACATAAAACATAGTGAAGATCTAAACCACTCTGTTGAAGTGTCTCCATTAAAGTTCTTACTTTACAGCATTTTAATCCTAAAACCTTTGCACATCATTGTACATCATTGTCTTAAAACAGATCTGCTTCATTGCTCCACCTTCAGGCCAGGATTGGTCTAACGTCTAATTTTTGTGTAATTTCCAGGGGTCCTCTTTCGTGATCAAATTCAAGAAAGACTTTAAAAAGACTTGAGTCGGCCCTCAGTGAAGACATTCTGGGCTGCATTCTGGAGGTGACAGATGGAGCAGGGACGAGTTGACGAGAGACAGACTGCTTGGCTACACACTGAACTAAACTTAGGCACCAAAGTGGCATATCTTGAACTTTGACTTAGACTTTTGCACTGGATGTTACAGAGAGGCACCTGCTGACCTCGCTGCATATTTATGGTGTTGATGTTGTTCTATCTCTGTTCATAGCGCCTCAAGAGTTTCAAAGAACAGTTTCTTTAAAAAAAAAAAAAAAATCCATGTGAGATCTGTTTTAATACAAAGGAAGAATTAAAAAAAGAAAAAAAAGAAAACCACAGCTGCAGAATTGACCAGAAACTGACACCAAAGTCTGGGAGGGAAGTTCCCATCGACTACAAATGCACCAATACTCTCTGTGGTGACCAATACAATACAATACACACAGTAACTGACAGGGTGCACAGAAATTTCCAAAGAAAAATGCAGCGTCTCACCTGCTTTTTTGGATCACACATTTACTTACAAAATTTGTAGATTTAGAGAAAAAAAAAATTATCTAAAAGTCACATTATTGTGTGGTGGTTGTACATGATCCAAAATGTTACACAGTTTGTCCAATAAAAAAAGGTTTTAATATCACAATACTCAAGTCGTGAGGGGTGCGTTTGATTTCCTCAACCCAACCGCGGTTAGCTCAAACTCTATTCAACTTTTATTTGTTTGTACAGTGGTGCCAAATCAACAGTTATCCCAATGCACTTCGCGAACAATCAAGCAAAAAAAAAAACAAGATGAAGTAAAAGGAAAAAAACAGGAACAAAACCCCTGCCCTTATACTCCCAAAAAAAATCGAGACAGGGGAAAAAAAAGGAAGAAACCTCAGGGTGATGGACAGTGGAGGGGACTCTCTATCCAGAACGGACAAGCAGGCAGCAAGGAAAATAATAAATTCAATTCATCTACACAGGTTGACAAAAGTCATTGTAGAGTCAATCCAAGTCAATTTTAGCTCCATAGGTCTAGTCCTGGGTCAAGAACACCGACTTTGGGGGAGTTGGGCCACGATTTGACCCAATAGCTACATGTTAGCTAGTAGTGTGATTTGGGTGGCAGAGGTGGAGACTGCTGCATCTGTGACCCGGCCAAGGACAAACGGATGAAGATGAATTGAGTATTTACACAGGAAATAAAAGGTCCCATTCCTTTGGAATGTTGTAGCCAAGTGTTATGTGGAAAACCAAACACAAGAATAGAAGACAATAAAGGATAAAGGACATGCTGGACAAGAAGAAATACAGACAATTCATTGATGTAGTTAGAAATGGGTCCCACAACAGATGTTATGTATCTGTTGATATGTCTTTGTGAACAACGGAGAAGAGGAGACAATATGTTGTCCATTATCGTTGAATGTTTCTCTGGTGTCTGTACCAGGACTGATTAGGTTGACTGTGTCTCTCTCTGGTGTCTCAAAACATTTCTTTTCGTTTTTTAGTATGAGGTTACATAGTTGTATGTACACAGTTTAGTAATGGCCAAGTGGTTAAGGAAGTGGACTTGGGTCCTCAAGGAGGTGCTCTGGGCATCTCACCGTCCCAACCCAACAACTTTCCACCAACAGGGAGGCTCACAGTATGGTGCAGTGTGATTTGTGTGGCAGAGGAGGAGTGATCCAGCTACAGATAAATGGATGAAGATGAATAAATGAATGGATTTAGTGATGAGACAAGAAATGGAAGGTTGGAACCTGTCAGGTCTGTCTGTCTCCCCTTCCTGCTCTGTCTTCAGTGTCATCAGTGTGATCACACTCACCTGTGTCTCTGTCATCAGTCTCACAGGTGTCACCTGGTGTCCTCAGTATATAAACCCCTCTCCCTCACTCAGTCTTGTCAGATCATTGATGTTTCATGGTGGAGCTGTGATCCAGTTTAGTCCTGTCTGGTTCTGTCCCTGCCTGGTCTTTTTTTTTTTTTGGGTTCTCAAGAAGAGCTCAGAGAAGAGCTACTTCCTGCCATGCTACACCCACAATCCTGACACAACCTCCCAAAGGACTGAAACCTTCCATGTTACATTGAAAACCAACAAGTGAGAAGAACAGAAGCTTTTGTGAAGATTCCAGAAAATGTAAGGTTTGCACCGTGTCTGTGTAGATTCTCAGTCATCCAGATAATTTTATCCAAAAATTGCTTTGAGAGCAACTGGACATAGTAGGTTTCTTGAAGATGTTTCAGAGGCTTCTACAGTTCTGGTCTGCACCTCACTTATTAGCCTAAGTAAATACCTTATCTACCTAAGTACTTTGGTATTTGGCGTGTCCTCTTTGATAATAAAATAAAACTTCAGTTGGAAATTGAAGAAAAACATGTGTCCTTTATCTGTACCAGGACAGTTGTAGCTAATGTTATCTCTGGTGTCTGTACCAGGACTGATCAGATTAGCTGAGCTCTGGTGTCTGTCAACATTTCTTCTTGTTTTTCACTCAGATCCTGCCTTGGTCCTGATGTGTATGACAGGGCAGGACCTCCACCTGCTAAAGTGACTTGTTTTGCAGACATTCCAGACAAACTTAAACTCTCAATCCGTCAGTATTTTACAAACACACATTTTCCACATTGGCCTCTTCAATAAACCCAGCATGTGCTGAAATATATCAAGTTTCTTAATTACATACCACCCAGAGGTGCTACTTATCTCACCACACCTCCTCCCTCTTTCCACACCTCCCGTTGAGTCATATCAGATAAGGGTGAGTATTTTTGGGTGGTTTTCCTCCAGCTCCACCGCGGAGATTTATTGCCGTTTTTGGAAACACGTTGCCAATTAATCCAGAGTGCTTGTTGCTCCGGCGGCCGACTTGATCTCACACATACTGTACCACCAACGTCGCACTAAAGACAATTGATCCTATGATATGCAGTTGTTTTGTAATAATAGAGATTTTAATGATTGATTTAAAGCAATTTATTGAATTGGAAAGCAATAAAATAAGGGTAGTTTTATTGTATTGAGTTAATGCAATAGTATATAGGTTAAGTACTTTGGTACTTGGCATGACTTTTTGGTTAAAAAAAAAGTAATTTAATAGATACATCTTAATCTCTGGGAGTACCTTTAAGACTTGTTTCCACCCAGATTCAAACCTGAGACCTCTCATGTGTGAGGCACTCTTGACAACCACTTGACTACAGAAACTTGTTCTGTAGGTTTTACTTAAAATAACGAAGGTGCAAATCTTTATCACAACTACATTTTCTTGTCTGTGGGCAGTGGTGGCCTAGCGGTTAAGGAAGCAGACTTGGGTCCACAAGGCTCCAGGTTCGATTCCACCAGCTGCCAGGTTGCCACTGAGGAGTTCTGATCATAGCACCTTCCCAGAAAACTTCTTGTGGGCTCATCACCAACAAGAAGGTTTACAATATGGTGCAATGTGGTTTAGGTGGCGCCAGCCGCCCCTATGTTAACGAGATCTCGTTATATAACCACGTGATCAATTTGAAACTGGACCATGGTTAGACTAATGGGCAATCACTCCCTTACTGTGTGTGAATGCAAAGCGAATACCAAATTAAACTGAATGTGAATGCAAAGTGAATTGAATGCGGGTTAGTTAATACGGGATCGAATCCTGAATAAACTACTTCGGTATTCGATTCTGAATTGAATGAGAAAACGGTAAAAGTGAAACGAATGCGGATTAGTTAATACAGGATTGAACCCCGAATTAACTACTTCGGTATTCAATTCCGAATTGAATGAGAAAACGGTGTTAGTTCTGGTGTCTATAGCAGCACTGTTTTAACATCCTGGAGCAGAATGTTGTGCCAGACAGTAATAAAAGGGAGTGAGGTATGCTGAAATACTTTTTTATTATTAAATCCACAAAATTGACTGTAATTAATTCATTGAAATTCTATACTTTAATTCGTTTATTTGAATAGAACATCTCTGTGATCCATGATCGGTTGATGTTCCCATCAGTGTGTCAGTAATTATGAAATTCACCCAGTCTTTAACAAACCGGATGAAATGTTCTGACCTGTTCCCCTCCCTGACTGGGTTTTCTTTTCTATCCATCCAACTTTAATTAGAGTAACTGATATCTGAAGCCTTTTAGTCAACGTCTTTGCCCTGAGGCTCGGTGTCACATCTTGTTAAACTTCCACAGTACTTCAATGGGTCTGCGTGTTACTGTGAAAGTGTACACTGTATCTGCTACAAAGCCGAGCGGCTGGTTGATAAAAGACTGATTGTTTATTTTTTTTTTTTTCCCCTGTAAGATGTGACGATATCGGGCCTGCATTCACTGGAAGGTGTGGCATTTTTCCACGCGACATTTGATCGCAGCTTTCTGACATCATCAACGTAAATTACAGTCTTATTCGTTATTCTCCATGAACTGCATCGGCTCTGTATGGATGCACGTGAAAAAAAAACGTCCAAAAACAAATAAAATAACTATATTTGGAATTAATTAATGAATGGAGAGTTCTTTAGGGTCAGAATAATGGGAAAGCCAGTGATTTTCTTTCTTTTTTCAGTTTTATGCAGTTTATCTATTAACTATTTTCACATCTCCTCATTGTTTACATTTTGATAGATAGATAGATAGATAGAGGAGTGGCAAATTTACCGGAAGGAAAGCAAACTCCTTGTCATTGTAACACTGTGATTCACACCACTGCACACAAAGGAATTTGACATCTGTATTTAACCCACCACCAAAGTGAACAATGGGCAGCTTTGGTGGAGAGTTGGAGAGATTAGGGACAATACTCAGTTTTAACCTGGCAGTTGGTGGATTCGAACCCTCCGGACCCCAGTCCGGTTCGTTAACCACTAGGCCACCCACTGCCCTGATTATATAGATGGATTATAGATAGAATTAGTTCATTTGCTTTGTGCCAAAGAAGTACTGTAGTCTAACTAGACAGGGCCATTTACACTATTCAATATTCACGAACTCATTAACAAGGATAAATATCTGTCTCTTATACACATCTAGATGTGTATAAGAGACAGGGTTTAGGTGGCGCCAGCCGCCCCTATGTTAACGAGATCTCGTTATATAACCACGTGATCAATTTGAAACTGGACCATGGTTAGACTAATGGGCAATCACTCCCTTACTGTGTGTGAATGCAAAGCGAATACCAAATTAAACTGAATGTGAATGCAAAGTGAATTGAATGCGGGTTAGTTAATACGGGATCGAATCCCGAATTAACTACTTTGGTATTCAATTCCGAATTGAATGATAAAACGGACAGGGAGTTCCCATGAGACCTTTATCTTTTATAAAACACACCTTAGCAATATCAAAAAGTGTGTTTTATGTTAGCAGATTAAAACCACTTCTAAATCGTACTATTTCTGTCTCTTATACACATCTCATGCTCAGTGTTAACCTGGCAGTTGGTGGATTCGAACCCTCCAGACCCCAGTCCAGTTCGTTAACCACTAAGCCACCCACTGCCCCGATTATATAGATAGATTATTGATAGAATTAGTTCATTTGCTTTGTGCCAAAGAAATACTGTAGTCTAACTAGACAGGACCATTTACAATATTCAATATTCACGAACTCATTAACTTGGACAATTACGTTGACATCCTGTGATATCTCTCAAATATCTACATTGACAGACTCCAATATTGTCCTCTTATTGTTGTCTTTGATGTGACAGTAGTTGGTAGTCAGTCCTCCCCATATAGTCTGATGGTCCACCCACTCTCTCCATTCAGTCAGTGAACGTCACAGGAAGTCAACCTCATCAGGTCATTGTAGACGACCTAGGACTGGACTAGGAGACCAATGACTCTATTTGTAGTTAAATTTTTAGAGGGCAAAAAAAATGTTTTACCCTTTTACCATTATTTTGTGTTGAATGTTTCTGTTACAGAAAAAAAA
This sequence comes from Paraplagusia blochii, assembly GCA_016785265.1. Taxonomy (NCBI): domain Eukaryota; kingdom Metazoa; phylum Chordata; class Actinopteri; order Pleuronectiformes; family Cynoglossidae; genus Paraplagusia; species Paraplagusia blochii. The sequence continues at coordinate 103,202 of JAFBJS010006224.1, forward strand.
AATAAATCTGGTTTTGCTTTTGGAAAGGCTGCTTCTACGCTTCAACATTCTCTTCTTTTTCCTGATATCATCAGCTACACATCTTGGAGTCCACTACTGCCAGAGAACTTTCATGTTTCTGTCTTTTTGCTGTTTCAAGGTTAGGAACTCTTCTCTTTTTTTTCCTTCCGTTTCCTGGTAAATGTCAAACAGATCCTAAAGAGTTCTGGGCCAAAATTGGATTTGCCAACTGTACAAATCAAATCAGTTTGTCTCAAACTAATAACAGCGCTCTGGTCAAAGGTCAACAACACATTCTAAAAGAGGATTTTGTTGGAAACACAGACTTGCTGCGTTACAGTTGGGCCTTAGAATAAATGAAAACATTTGTTTCTTTGTCTTTTTGTCTGCGTCTGTGGTAGTTCCTCCGCCACGTGGAATTTCCCTGCTGCTGTAAAAAGGCAGAAGCAAAATTTATAGTTTACTCTCAGTCTTAACCTTCAACATTTGCCTTTTCTAAGCTGGGACGTTACTGTGCTGGGGTTGTGCACGGCTTGTTTCCAATAGTGAAACTTGGAACGGGGAATTCTTGTGAACACAGGGAGTCGGAGAAAAAGGAGACATCGCCGCTGTTTTTACAGCCCTCCTCAACAAGCCGGGCTTTGTCTGTTATGTGTTTGCTCACATGAAACAGGTCTGACCCATACAGTTGTCTGGTTCGCAGCAAACAAACCCAAGTTGCTGATTTATTCACCGACGTCAGGCTGCAGATAAATCCGTGGTCCAACAAAGGATAGATGTCAAACTTAGTGTGTTTTTACAAATTTTGGGGGAAGTTTAACACAATAAAAGAGTGTGTTCTTTCTTACAGATGCTCAACAGATCATCATAAAGCTGGAGAAACATCATGATGAACAGATTAATGGCGGGGAGTCATATAAAGCCAGGTAGGAGTAAAGGCAATAGTTATTCTCCTCCTCGACATGTGTTTTATATTTCACTCCGTTTCCCATGAGTGAGCCATGGATCATCTCCCGCTTCCTGCTGCAGGACTTTAACTTTGGAGCACCTGATGATGAGCTTAAACCCACACACACACACAGATACACACATTCCTGGTTCGACCTCTGTAAGAGCTGGTTGGGAGGAATTCTCCACAGTGTGGTCTGGCCTCGCAGTGTTGGGGAATAAGAACAGAAGTTAAAATGAGAACAATCTGAAATATTTCTCTGTCAATGACGACAACCTTCAAAAACCCGAAATTCAGGGCTTTGAGATCTGAAACTGTAGAGGAAAAAACACTCCATTAATCTTCCGAGAATAGTGGGCACGACAGGGAGTTCCCATGAGACCTTTATCTTTTATAAAACACACCTTAGCAATATTAAAAAGTGTGTTTTATGTTAGCAGATTAAAACCACTTCTAAATCATACTATTTTAAGTAGCATTATACTTAAAACAGTCCGAAAATTGAACCAAAATTTAGTTCAAAATAACAAACTAAATGAGTAATCCCATAAATTTACCAAAGTTAGTGCAAGCATTGCCATAAAAAAACGTTTAAAGAGAGGAAAAACTTTGTGACGTTTGCCAAAAGTAGCTTTACTATCTGTCAGCAGGTGGGCCATCAGGGCCAGCAAAGCCTTCTCTGCTGGCCTAAACATACCCAGAAAACACACATTTATTCACAAATATGTTACATAAATTGTATTCATTATTTTTATTAATGTAAAAATAGTTTTTATTTTTAAAAAGTTGGATAAAAACTTTTTATCCAATTTCAGCTAGCTAGTCTTCCATGAAATCTGCCAGAGCCTTCAGATTCAGATGTGAAGGCTCTTCCCGCTGTAAGTGAATGGACACAGACTGTGAGTTTACAGCACTCAGACCAATCATCTCACAAAACTGTGGCCTTAGGGCCTTCTAGCTGGCCCAGGGAACTGACTGTAATGTATGGCTGATTCTGAAGGGAAATGTCACTGATCTCCTTGGTTTTCTCCAGACCAAAAATCTGAGCAGCAGCAGCAGCAGTATGGGGCAACTTTATGCTTTGTTAGCAATGTCAATGACGTCACAAAACTGTGACGTCACTGAAGGCCTACGGTTGAAATGCACGGCCCGCAACTGCTACGTATCTGCCTCCAAACTTCCCCCATCACTGTTTTTTCCTTTGACCTACGAGTAGCACATTTTTCTGATCATAGGTCAGCTGCTAGCCTGTGTTTCACTTTCTCAGTATTTGTCCTCTCTCAGATGCATACAGTACTGGCCAGAAGTTTGGACACACCTTCTCATCCAATGCATTTCCTTTATTCATTCATTCCTCTTGTCCTCTTATCTGCTACTGGGACTTCTCACAGTGGCTGCAGTCTCCACCTCTGCCACCCAAATCACACTGCTCCATACTGTGAGCATTCCTGACGGCGGTTCTTTTGGTTGTAATGGTCCTATGCTCAGAGGACCTTAGTGGTATCCCGGCAGCTGGTGGATTAGAACCTGAAGCATGCTGGACATAGGTCTGCGTCCTTCACTGCTGGGCCACAACAGCTGCCCACCAGACAATCAAGAATATAAAATTAAATAAAATTAATGTCTAGCTTTAGTGGCGCTTTGGTCCAGAATCATTGTCTATGTCTCTATGTCTTTTTCTTTCTTTCAACAAAACACATTGGATGAGAAGGTGAAACCAAACTTTTGACCTGTACCGTAATAACTGTAATAATAAAAAGTGACTAACATTTATTCCCATAATGCACTTCACCTACACAACCTACATCCTTAAATGCACTCTCTTTACAAACACAGTTCTCTACCCCACTGTTCCCCAGTCTGTTAAATCATCTACATAAACTCAATAAAATGGTTTGATGTGTTTTTTAATGGTAATTTAGAAACACACACACATTAGTCTTTAACACTGTTAACGGTTAAGACACGAGGAAAAAAGCTTCCATTCAGCTCTGTCCATTTATGTCCCCAGTTCTGCAGCGAGTCAAGTCAAAACAGGCTCCCGACCCAGAGAACAAACATTTACAGCATGGTAACATTTCAGACACAACACAGTCTCACAACTGTGCTGCTTTAGAAAAAATGCACAATTTATCAGTTTTCTAATCTGCATTCCTGTGTATGATATAGAAAAAGAAAACAGAAAAAAGTTGCATCAAATTACAGTTGAAGCGATGAACTCTTCAAGTTGACAGTTTTATGTTTTCAGAAGTGATTGATCCTGCAGTCAAACTGTGAATGGACATTAATAACAGACACATTAATTTATTGGATTCACTTGATTCCTGCTGACTGTGATAAATGAAATAAAATAGTGTGTATTACAACTTACTGTTTCCTTAAACAATGACGTCTCTGTTGCACATTTTGTTTCTCACTCCAGTCTGTCCTCCTCTGTCTCCCCCGGGGGTCAAAGGAAGACATTTTTGCCCATTAACCTCTGATCCACAGATGGCAGGGTGAAAGTTATTGACTCTGTGGCAATTTTTCAAGTTTCAACACTTCACTTACAAATGTGTTTTTGTGTCCCAGTTGGGACTGACAAGAAAATCTCAGTCTTTTTTTAATTACTACTGTAAAATTACCACCTTAACAAACTCTCTATGTCCCCCCATAGTGTTCTCCAGAGTCTTCAGGTGTTTTCAGCCACTAAATCATTGTTCAACCCTGTCATCATCACAACTCCCCAGAACATCAAAAAAACATTCAGTTAACTGTTGTGCAGACTGTTTCCTGCCAACGCTCATCAGCCATTCATTTACCAATAATTCACCCAAGTGTCAGTGAAGCTGCCACAAGCACTGGCCTGCGCTCTGGAGAGATTTATGACATCAGGAAACGTTGTCATAAATCCAGTCCTGTTTGTGAAGGTATTGTGTCGTCGGCCGTGGAACAAGTGTCAGAGGAAAGTCAAAAAGTTCTGAGATTCTTGTCTCTGAGGACATGTCTCGGTTTTAGCTGACTTTTTTTGACCTGTGGTCCCATTTGGTCACAATCTGACATTTTAGTGGCTGTCACCTTTTCCCTGACTTATTCCCAGCCATGAAGTGTGTTCGCAAAAAAAATGTTTTGTCTCGTATCATGTTTCCCATGAGTTTAGGTTCATTTTTCCTGGTTTGATTACTGTTTTTTGTTGTTAAAACTTAGAAATATTCATATAACATTCAGTTAACAATAAAATACCCTCCTTAATATTCAATAATGGTCATTGATTTACAAATAAAGGCCAGTGTGCACTGTGATTTAGCCACGATCTTTCAGTCATAAAACGATCGGTGATGAGGTTCGATTGACAGTTTGAGTTGTGCACTGTACTTGGGATTACGACAATAGATTATCATTTTATGATGAAAAAAAATGTCCTGCCAATTATTCCATGATTTCCACCTTTGCCATATCACAGTGCACTTGCATGGCAGACGTCTGTCCAGACATTTCTTGGTCCATACATGTTGTGGTGAGTTCACCTCTTCTTTTCTGTGTCTTATCACAGAATGGCAGGAATCGACAGTGATATTAGTTTTTGTTTGCTGAACATTATTTTTGATGTGCCTCAGAAAGAAACTGTAGGCTTCCATGTCTCTCCCACTAGTAGATTTGTCTTCGTCCTCTCTGTCCTCATTGGATCACAACAGTATTCTTCTTTATTTTTACACTTGTAACAATTGCTAAAAAAATACCTTTTCTTCTAAAATTTCTCCTTGTCTTTATATTAGATTATATTGCATTACATTACAATACATTTGGCAGACTCTTTTATCCAAAGCAGCTCTGTCTTGTATTATTGTAGACCATAGGTGTACCTTGGGAAAAGGGTTTGAGAAATGTTATGTATTCATAACATGTAGTTCTTTAACGATTGTAACACATTTTTACATTAATCATTTACCAGACCATTGGGGCAGTTGGTGGCCTAGTGGTTATGGAAATGAACTTAGGTCCGCAAGGCCCCCAGTTCGAATCCTCCTACTTCTAAGTTACAACTGAGGTGCCCTGAGCATCGTATCGTCCTTAGCCCGCTGCCCCTGCTCACTACGGTGATGCAGAGGCATAATTTCCTGAAGGATACACTCGAAGGATTAATAAAGTTTTAAAAATTTAAAAATAAAATTAAAAAAAAAAATTGAGACAACCCCAATATCAATTACAGGTGGCGCCACAAGGTGTGGCTTTCCCTTCGGTTGTAAAAACACTGTACTGAGTATATAGGTATATCAATAAAACATCTATATGTATCTGTATGTGTATATACTTGTATGCACATATGTCTGTGATCATTGTGTGATGTTATGTCATCTCATGTCATGTGATGAATGGTTTAAATGTGTGATCTGTCACTGACTGTTTTTAAGGTCTTTTAAGTCCCAGTGGTTTGATGATCAAAGACAACAGGCACCGTCAAAAAAGAAAATTCTGATTTATTGAGTCTTGTGAAGTGAGTCCTTCTCAGCTGCAGTTATTTTAGTCAGAATGGTTTCTCTCTCATTAGACTCTGTGTTTGTATTATTCTCTTCTTAAATACGGTCGTCCCTTTTTTTTGTGCGACAAGCCTCAAGTCAAAGTCAAACTTTCATCCGTCTCAAAATAGCTGCCCTGGCCATTACTTTACCACTTTTATGTGGTTGGAAGAAGAGACTGTCAACACTGGTATGTTCCTTAAAATTTAATTAAACTCCAGATACATTAAAGAGTCATAAAACAGAGCCTGGAGTTCTTCTCCTCTCAGTTTACACTTTACGGCCGTTCTAAAAACAGACGTTCTAAGGCTTAACCGTTCCTCCCGGGAGCAGCAGTTGGATTAATAGTTGACCCAGTCGAGCAGAACGCTGCGTAACGCAAATGAATGATGTGGATTTAGGAAACAAAACCAGGACGAAAAAAACATCTTAATCCATTCAGGCGTCCTCTTTGGCCTCCATCCTTCATTGTTGTGCTGCACACAAAGACGGAGCGGCAGTCTGGCAGCTGTTGGTTTGACCTGTTGATCTCAGAGAAAGAAATGAAGAGACACCTGATAGTTTGCAGACGTTTATCTCTATTTTTTTACTGCCTGGTAATCTGGTGCAGCCATCTTGATTGTGCATTTAAGGGACGTCAGCAGGAGTCTGTCCGTGAATTAAAGTAGTGTCTTATCAGTGAGACTAGCAGGTCCTAATGACAGATGGGTGCACAGGATGGAGGATACAGTTGCTTGAGAAAGTTCCTGGTCCTTTTTTGGAAAGATAGTGGAGATGTTGGTCTAAAGATTCAATTGATTCTATTAAAGATGGTAGTCAAGATTCACATCAGGACTCAAAAGTCCTTAACAGTCATGGAGATCAATTTATCAGGAGAAAAGGAGTATCTAAAAATAGAGTAGGATTTCTTGAAAAAATCTTGGAGTGATCATCAACCAGTGGGCCATGGACCATATCCAGCCCATAAAAAACATTCAATCTGGCCCATGATGGAATCCAATTGAGACAACTATAGTTTTGTATAAATCTCTGGATCCATTAACATTTATTGAAAAACATTTGATTTTTATTCTGTTGAATTCCTTCTTGCAAGGGGTCTGTCCACAAATGTACAGACGCCTTACCTCCTTTTAAAGTCCTTTACCTGATCACAGGTCCAATAATTGTTTAGAAAGCAGTTTTGGATGGACGGATAGACGGGTGGGTGGGTAGATAGGTAGGTAGATGGATATATACATAGATAGGTAGGTAGGTAGGTAGGTAGATAGCTCGTCATTAATTTTTTGGCAGTATCTTTCGGGAAATTAAAGGCTCCAGCACTCCAGTAGTACAGCACTGAAAATATGTTACAATACAATACAATAAATAATAATAAAAAAAGTAGTGTACAGACATGAGTAAAGTTTGATGTATATAAGACCTGAACAATGAACAATGGATGTTAGTAGATAAGTAGGTTAGTAGTAGATAGATTGGTTAGTAGTATTAGTGGATTAGAAGGTAACAATTATTGCTGTGTTTGGTTTTATTGAGTATTTGCTATACATATATACACATGTATACGCCTAGATTTACATACACATGCATACATGTATACACACTCATATATACATGTATATGTGGCCCAAACAGTATACCGTGTTCATACAAAAGTAAAAGTAAAACTGACATATAATGGACTCTTGTTGTTGTTGTTTGATTGTGAACCTTTTTAACAGCAGCCTGTGGTTCAGCTCTGTTTGGTCCCTGAGGGAAGATTCAGACTAAACAGCCTTTAAGTGTGGAACAACGTTCCTAAATTACAGCCTTATTACGTCTGCCATTAGGTGTTGAGCGGTAGTGATGTGGAGTCGGGCCTCCCCCGGCTTGTTATCACTGTAAACAACACTGGGGACCAGACATGGACCATTTACTAAAGAGAACCAGAACACAAAACAGTACCATCATCAAAATGCATCATGCATCACTTAGTGTTCTTGTTCTCATTTGCATTATTTTCCACGTTGGCACAAACTGAGTCAGAATTTTGTTCTCATTATATTGTACTTTCATGACCAACAGACCTCAATGTGGAAACTGGTTTCTTGCAACAAAAGCTGTTGTTCACATCCTGACAACACTTGAAATATTTAACTGGAAATGAACTCAGAAAGGTAGTTGGTTTGAACTTGGTGACTGTGCACGATGACTGATTCTGTTCGAAACCAAATATCGTTACCGCTGGCAGGCAAGTATTACAGTACACAGTGACTCATAGAGTTTATTTACAGTCTCGGATTTTCTTTCTCCTTCTTGAGGTTTAACCTCCAAATATTTGCCTGTTTGTGCGAAGACACTGTTGACATTTCCCCGACGTACCTGAACTATTTAGTGTGGTGCCTTTGAAGAACAATCACCGTTTTACTCGCAGGAAATTGTTCTTTGCCAATTCTCCTCCAGATGACCCCGCAGTAGCCCCGCCCCCTGTGTGAATTAGCGGTAATTTTGGTGATTTGTGTAAACAACAGGCGAAGGCTTTGATCATGTAAATACTGAGATGTTTTCTGCATCCTAAACAGATCCCTTTGAGTCACAGGTTTACTCAAAGAGCTCCAATTAAAATCATCTGACGGAAAAGAGAAAATAGCACCAGCTGCCAGGTTGGCACTGAGGTGCTGTGATCATAGCACCGTCCCAACCGACAAAACTTGGGCTCACCATCCACAGGAAGCCTGAAAGTATGGAGCAGTGTGATTTGGGTGGCAGTTGTAGAGACTCCTATCCCTGAGACCCGGCAACGCACAAGAGAATGAAGTTGGATGACCCAAAAAGTCAATTCTTTAAAAAATTTTCGATTATTTGGGTCTAAAACGAATGTGAAAGACCAGATTAATCCTAGTTTAATTTCCCCAGAAATCCTCAGTAATCATGTGAGGACTAATTGTGTATGAGGCGCCACTGTAACTGAATATCCCATCAATAAATCTGTGAGCAATTCCCAGACTATTTGGCGTAAACATGCACTTATACAAAATATTTACCCCAGGATTGATTTGGCCACATGTTTTCATCCTAACTAGATGGACACGCAACCAATTAGATTTAGATTTATTTTTATTTAGTTTTATAGAACTTTATTTATCCCTCCCTAAGTATTCTTCAGGAAATTATGCCTCCGCATTTAACCCGTCACCGTAGTGAGCAGGGGGCGCCAGCTCAGTGTGTGGGCATGATACGAAGCTCAGGGCACCTCATAGGTAACTTGTCGCAAGGGGGATTCGAACCGCGGGCCTTGCAAACTGAGTCCGTTCCTTAACCACTTTGCCACCAATTCCCCCAATTACGCAAAGATGGGGGATCAGAATATTTCAAGCCTTGCTACCTCGCGTCTCCTGCGCAATACCGCTCTGGTCTTATGTGGGCTAGTTTGTAGCAAAACACCTGTTGTGTTGCACCAGGACAATTATAGCTTAGGCTAGGTGTATTCAACAGGTGATACCATAAGGTGATACTGTAGACTTGAGGTATTGCAGTGCTACAAAAACTTTGTGGCACATTTCCATGGTCTTATGTGAGTTGACATCGGGAATCAAATTCGACAAGCAAATTCGTGAAGCGTTCCTCATATTTTGGCAATTGGCAGCCTAATGGTAAGGGAACAGACTTGGGTCTGCAAGGCCCCCGTTTCGGATCCCCCAACCGCTAAGTTACCGCTGAGGTGCCACCAGCATGGTATCATCCCCATTCACTGCTCACCGGTGCATTGATGGGTTAAATGCAAATATGGGTTAAATGCATAGGCATGATTTCCTGAAGGATACTCTTGAGGGGTTACTGAAGAAAGGGGTAAAAAAATCGGAATCGGGGGAAAAAAATTTGCTCCAACAGAAGTAAAGCAGCCTCCTCTTTGACGTCAAAAATGTTTTTTGTGGTCACAGTGTATGCTGTCCACCTTCTACATAACCAGAACAATAACTTTATGCTCTTTACTGTCGCCTACTGGCTGAAGTTTGCATCTGTGTGCAGTGTACTAGAAATAAGTCGACTGAAAAGGGGGAAGAAATTGAATCTTTGTAATGTTTTTTAATCTCTATATATTCCGTAGGAGAGAATGAAGTTGACTCACCTGAACATAGATCACAACACATCACAACACATCATGAACTGTCACAGTGGTGAAAGGATAAATGATGTTTGGAAACTTCTTCAAAGAGGGATTTTCCTTTATCTTTACCTGGGATTCTGCCAGGAGGAATTGTCGAGTTTAATTCCCTGAGCCATACGCCCAAACATGTTTATTTGTTTTTATGACTCAAAAGATCCCCCTCCTACCCGCATCCCCTGTGTGTGCCTGCCATGATTTCACTTCCATTTGGATTTTAAAGATCCGGGAAATTCCATAGAACCATTTAAGTTTAAGTGGAATGATTGGTCGGGGTGTGGTGTTTTACCCATATGCGGGGTGGGGGCGTTCTTTTACTGTTTCAACTGTTTCTTTTTGGTCTGTTGACAAATGGTCGGAATATTACGAACTGATGTTTCTTAATCTTAAATCTGAATTTTGATGACTATCTAAAGCAGGACTCACCAGGTCTTTTGAAACTAAGAGTTTATCCAAGGGCACTGACTCATACGGAGAGATACTTGTTGATACAGACTGACAACTGACTGACCGAACAATGTTGGGACATACAGTGGTATATTTCTTTGTCGTTGAACCCATTTGGATAAATATAAAAAAGTAACATAACTACTTTATTTTAGATATTTAGAACAATCCCCCTGCTTCACATTGGTAGAGTCTCAATCTAAGATTCTATAACTCTATCTAATCGATGATTTTTCTAGTTCCATGCACTTTATTTAAATATTTTACAGGTTATAGCTCCTGACCTTATGGAACCTCACCATTCCAATCTTCCCATTTTCATTCACAGGGGGAACAAGGTTACAAGGAGCAGATGGTGGTGAAGGTGCAGGAGTTTAGATACTTAGGCTCAACTTTTCAGAGCAGTGGAGACGGTGGAGGAGACAAGAAGAATAGAGTACAGGCAGGATGGAACAACTGGAGAAAAGAGTCAAAAGTCAGCTAAAGTGAAAGGACGGGTTTACAGGACAGTTGTGAAACCACTCATGATGGATGTATTAGAGACACTAGGAATAGACAAAAGACAGGAGACCAAGCTGGAGGTGGAGGAGATAAAGATGCTGAGATTCTCTTTAGGAGAGACAAGGATGGACAGGATCAGGAATGAGTTGATTAGAGGGACAACAAAGACAGGAAGGTTTGGAGAAAAAGCTAGAGAAGACAGATTGAGATGGTTTGGACATGTTCAGAGGAGGGACAGTGGATACATTGGCAGAAGAATGATCCTAGAGATGGAGCTACCAGGTAGGAGACACGGAGGAGATTGATGGATGCAGTGAGGGAGGACGTGGAAGTAGTTGGAGTTAGAGTTGAGGATACAGAGGACATTAATGACTCGTTGTGGCAACCCCTGAGAAAAGGGACAAGCCGAAAGGAAAAGAAGAAGAAGCTCCTGACCTTAGTGAACCTTGTGCAATGTTCTGCACCCCATCTTTTGGTTTGCAAATAAAACGATTAAAACTTTGAAATTTGAAACTAAAATTCTTCTCGTTCTGGTATTTTAATAAATTGCCTGGTTTGTAACAGAACAAATCTGACAGTAAGCGTGTCATCAGTCTTTGTGCCTGATGTTAAAATTCCTCCAAACTGCTGACATTGTTGAGCTGCTTAAATAAACCAGGGCTGAACTGCTGGGGGAAAAACACACACCAGTGACTGACTGCTGCACAGCTGGTTGTTGGGTCAATGGTTCAGCTGTGTATTTGAAATAGGAAGAGTGTCGGTGCAACCACAGTTCAAATCAAAACAATATAGTAACACATTGGATATCTGCAATAATATACATGAGGAATTAGGAACCAACTTTCCTAGCCGTGGTGTTAAAAGGTTCTCTTCCACGTTCATCCCTTTGCTCCATGTGAGCCTGAGTTCCAGCAGAGTCACTGTGTTCAGAGCCCCACATGTAACGGGACACCTCCAGTTAATGCAAGGCGCTCACTGAGTGTCTGGCAGAAGACCCAGCAGACTGTAGGCAAAGCGTTTAAGCCACGGAAAGAAATGAGATGTGGAAAAAAAAAAACATCAGAGATCTGGAGTAGAGCTTCATTACAGCTCCTGAAATCCCTACATTAACACAGTTCCCATTCTTTGAGACCGTGCACGCAGTCTGTAAATGCACACAGACACTTCAGGCATGTGTCTGCAGGACGAGATCGACCGCAGATCAATCACAGAGTCTGGCCGTCTCTCCTGACTCTGCACAGAACTGCAGGCATGAAGCGGCATGAGGTCATTGGTTACGGAGGTTTCGTTCTTCATGCAATACCAGGCCATAACGGTGTGGACACATGATGCCGATCAGCTCACAACGCAAATATTGTCCTCCCGATTTTTCACACCCCACTGTGGAAATGAGGTTTTCCAACTATATTAGGCTTTAAATCTGTGTTTTTCCTTTTGGAATCAGAGAAGATGAGAAGTTCTTGTTTCAAATCATTGAATCAATCCCAAGTTCTTGTGCATCTTTCCACATGGATCAACGGAACCTGACACTTGACTGTAACCCAACATCAGCAGCCTGGCTGCAGCAACGGCCAAATACTTCACAAATAAGCTCAAGTGTCCCTCATTAAAGACATGGTCATGCATCTGTTGTGAGCGGGAAGTGAGAACAGTTATGTCTTCAATCCTATCCTGTCCTTGGACCTTTAGTAATGTACCATAACATCATCCTTAAAGTTTATTATGCACTAAGATTAGAGACCAGACATGGGCAAACTAAGGCCCGGGGACCAGATGCGGCCCGTTGAGCTTCTTAATGCGGCCCACCAACCTTGTCCAAATTAAATAACCTATTTGTATTAACGTTCTACTTCTGGCTTTTCCTTGCAATGCCTGTGGTTCCCCAGTAGATGACGTCAGAAAGGCTATTAATATTATTAGAAATGTAGCATTTTTATAGGTTTTATGGAGTTTTAAATGCCATTTATTTTAGTTTAATGAACGCTCCATCTTTTTGGTCTCGACCCCCATGTCCAATTCTGGCACTCATTGTGTCCCGCGAGTCAAAAAGTTTGCCCACCTCTGTTACAGACATTAACGTCCAACAGAGACATTTCCAGAGCTTCTACTTTCTTAAACAAAAACGTAAAAATAAAAAAAAATGAAACACTTTTTACTTCCTGATATAAGTATTTACAATATCATTCAAGAGTCTTCAAATCCCTAGGAATGAACACACTGAGAAGAGAGGTTTATTTTTCCCGTTTCGCAGCCGCTGGTGGAAGCCAAGATGACGTCTATTTAGATAAGATATCTGCTGCAGCTGTGTTGTTCATTTCTGAAAAGGCAGAGTCTTGAGGTGACAGATCAGACAGGACTGCGGTGTCAGTTTCACAGGTCTCACCTCCCGGAACGCAAATACTCTCTTATCATTCCCTGTTCCTGTCACTGAGGGGAAATCCTGAGAATTCCAGAACATTTGTGCACTTTAAAATTGAGTTGGAATTTAGAAAATAAAAGGTTTTTAAAGCATGTGTGGAATTAAACAAATGTAAATCCAAAGGTTTTTTCATCCATCCATCATTCATTTCTGCTGCTAGTCACATAATCAAATCTGAATTTCCGCCATAAAACGGACAAATCCGTCCCTCCTTACACTGTCATGTTGCTCAGCTTGTCTACTTTTTATGGTGGAAGACGCCTCACAATTTGACTGCACTTTGGACTTTGCGTTGTATAAACATCCTACAACAAATCGCAGTAGGAGTCACGGCTAATTATTGAAAGACAGTTCTTGAGCAGTGACTTTGTGAAGTTCTTGTTTAGCAGCAGATTAGTCCCAGGCCGGGCTTCCTGTCACCTTCTCTTCCCTCTAAATGCGTCCTGAGTCTTAAGTGCCCCAACAAAGACGTAGCAGGAGAATACCCATGGACCGTGCTCCATGACAAAGAGCTGTGTTTGTCTGACTTCCACTCCTTCACTCTGTCAGGACCTGGAGCCCGGTTAGTCCTGCCAGGCCCAGCTAACAATGTTTGCTCTGCTTTATGGCCTCTCTGTTTGTTTTCCCCTTCACTGAAGCGACCACCTCACGGTCTCAGCAGCACTCAAGTGCAGTCGCATTTAGGGTCAGCGGCTACGAGGCCTGGCCCACCCACAATGCAGCGCGTTGGGCAATAGCGCGATAACACGCAGGTCATTTTCTCCAGGTGCCACCCTCCCTTTAGTAAAACACACGCAGTGATAGAGTGAGGAAAGCTGGGAGATCTTCCTCCAGATAGTTTCCTCTTCTCTTTGTTTAGCACCTCTCAACCTTAGGTTTGACGAGCTTCAGCCCAGGGACATCATAAAATCAAATAACATGTGTCAGGAGAATCAAGGTGTGCCCGAGTTATTACTTCCTTCACCTGGAGCCTGTGAATGACACCTTCAGAGGTAATAATTACTTGATAGATTTATTTTGGGTGAGTGTCGAAGCACATCAACCCATAAATAACCCTTTAGATTTAACTGGTATTTTCGACAAACACTGGGATGACTCATCCTTTATTCTCACTGTCTTTTAGAATTGTTTGCAACAAAGTAAAAAGAGGGGATCTCCAGGAAGAGGACTCCTGAATATATACCCACATTGTACCAATATATTTTCTCGAGGTGCCATCCCACTAGGAAAAGTTGCTCTGTCCTTGGACTGTACTCACATTACCCCATAGGCAAGCGGGCGGAAGGAGAGGAAGGAAAGCAAACTCCTTGTCAATGAGGCATTGTGATTCACACCACTGCACACAACAAAATTTTAACTCTGTATTTAACCCAGTGCTTCTCAAATAGTGGGGCGGGCCCCCCTGGGGGGGTGCGGTTCGATGCTGAGGGGGGCGCATGCTTTTTTTTTTACCGACGTACTACGATAAAGTGTAATTGCACATCCTTGTAAGTTGAACTATATCTCTTTCTTTTTGTTTTCTTGATGTTAACAAGGATACGATGTTATGCAGAGGTGTAGCTAGAACTATTTTATAGACAAATGCTGTTATTTACAGTTGCAGCAGAGAGTGGGTGGTGGTGGGGGCCGCAAATTGTTTTCTTCTTTCTGGGGGGGGTGTGACAGAAAATAATTGAGAAGCACTGATTTAACCCATCACCAAAGTGGGCAGCTTTGAGCACCCGGGGGGCAGTGGGGACGATGACCTTGCGGACCCAAGGACCTAAGTCCGCTTCCTTAACCCAGTTACCTTTGTGGCCCTGGGGCAATGTCTCTGTTAATGGAGTGGCAAGATCCAATCCCAGTGAGGGTGGTTGGCTCCTTTCTGAGGATTCACCATCTGGAAGACGGTTCATGTGAAAGCCAGTGCAGTGATTTTTTTTGGTGGTGGTCACGTAGACTGCCCCCAAAGGCAGTTGTATATAAATCTGCGCAAGAGCAACTATGTCATCATTACTTGTAACTTCCATTGCTCAGAAACATGATGCAGCAAAATATCGGCAGCAGCATCTCTGAAGAAGGGAAGGAAGGAAAAAAAGGAAAGGAAACTCCTTGTCGTTGTGATTCACACGACTGCACACAACAAAATGTGTCCTCTGTATTTAACCCATCACCACAGTGAACAGTGGGCAGCGTTGAGCGCCCAGGGAGCAGTGGGTGGGGACGGTGCCATGCTCAGTGGACCTCAGTAGCAACCTGACAGCCGGTGGATTCCAACTGGGGACTCAAAGGTCCATTGGTGGTTGCTGTGGCCTAGTGGTTAAAGAAGTGGACTTGGATCTGCTAGGTTTAATGTTTGAATCCCTCAGCTGCCAGGTTGATGAGATCGATGGCAACGGATAAGCAAATGAAGATGAATGCTTAAATGAAGGCACGGCTGATACGTTACTCTGGGAACTATCAGTCCAGGCCAAAGGCTACGTTCATTGACTGCGCAAAGCGGTGATTGTTAGCAAAACCAGCAGGAGAGGTTTTGAACCATGCACACATGCAAGTCTGACCCCGTCTTACACACATTCCACCATTCCACCTTAGTCGGTGACCTTCCCTACACATTGCACCAGCTAGACTAGCCTTGTTGCTGGCACAAATACCAGTGGTCTTCAAGTTACTATCACATGGTCACATATAGAGACAGACAGATTGATAGAAGGACGGACGGACAGACAGAGAGACAATAGATGGACGGACGGACGGACAGACAATAGATGGACGGACGGATGGACGGACGGACGGACAAATAGACAGACAGACAGACCGACAGAGAGACAGGTATATAGACAGACAGACAGACAAAAGATGGACGGCGGACGGACACACAGACAATAGATGAAAGGAGGAACAGACAGACAGACGGATGGAAGGACGGATAGACGGACGGACAGACAATAGATGGAAGGACGGACGGACGGATAGACAGACGGACCGACCGACAGACAGACAGGTAGATAGACAGACAGACAAAAGATGGACGGACAGACGTACGGACAAACAGACAGACGGACGGATAGACCGAAAGACAGACAGGTAGATAGACAGACAAAAGATGGAAGGACGGACAGACAATAGATGGAAGGACGGACGGACAGACAGACGATAGATGAAAGGACAACTGGACAGATAAAACTTAATTAATTCTTTGGTAAATTATAGAAATAGAAAAAAAAAACAAACACAAATATGTGTTACAACATCCTGTGGCCAGATAACAATTATAATAATAGTAATTATAGTCCTAACACCGTTGGCTTTAAACTAACAAGCCACAAAACAAACAATTACGAGTCAAATGTTACATGAGGATGTTACCATCACCAACAGTTGATTATATAAACCTAGACTAAGCATCATTTTCTATTCTTTTTAAGGTATTTGAATTGATAAGAGTAGTTAGTTTCCCAAAGCCCACTCATCTATCTAGTGTGCTTAGGAGTAAAATGAAAAAAAAAATAAATTGACATTTTTATTGCTCTTGTATTGAAGACTGCCAGGTTGTCTCCAGCCTGCAGGGTTTTTTTTTTTTTCTCCACTCTAATTTATTTACACCATCAGGGAGTCAGACAGCTGTGATTTACAAATCCTGACATCACACAAAGTTCTAGTTGTTGGGTCTATTATCAGTGCAGCCTCCTAAGTTGAGAGCATGGGAATCACATGAGGCCTCCAGTTAGGGGGATGGGCCGGGTTTTCAGAGGGTGGTACAGCTTTAAGAGTTTACTACCACGACTCACACACACACACACACACACACACACACACACGCGCACACACTCACGCAGCAGAAAGTTTGGAGGCCAGGCCAACGGTGCGATACCGACGGGTAGGAAGTGACGGGATCGCATGAATTGCAGAGGGAAGGAAAAGGGAGAAGGCGAGGAGATTATCAACACAAAGCAGAGGGACGAGCGGTGAGAGGAGGAGAACCGAGGCTTCTCACCGCGAACACGGACTTTTCTCACTGGAGCTCAACTCCACTCAGGAGTGAGAAGCAGAGATTTGTTTTCCTCAGGGATGTGAGTGTTGTTGACTGAGTCCACCGAGCGCTCTGCTGAGTCTGGAAACAGCGTTACGCACAGCGGGGACCAACATGGAAACGCGACCTGTGGAGTGAGAGGTACGAACCCGGCGTGAACATGGAGAACGAAGCTTCAGGAGAGAGTCCAGAGAACCGCTAAGGGATATGAACGCGGGGGGACTCGGATTTTCACTGTTTTTTTTCCACTTGTGTCGGGTTCAGTTTTGCCTCTTTGGGGATGTTGGCGAGTTCCTGGATCCTGACCCGTCTGTGCGCCCTGGTGCTGGTGGTCGCGGTGGGACTCAGAGCCTCCGAGCTGCGGGTCCGAGTCCGGCTCTCTGACGGACTGGTGACCGAGGAGGTGCTGGAGGCGGACAGTGAGAGAGACTCCATATCGGTGGAATTCAAGCAGGGAGACGGGACTCTCATTACATTTCTGGCGGACTTCAAGCAGGTGAGAGGTGGCTGTTATTACCCGGACCACACGCTTATGGTGCCTTCAGGGGACGCGTGATATATGTTGTTGTGATAGGTTCAATGTCCCCTCTTTCAATCCCATTCTTCTTCTTAAACACACTCACATTTTTGTTTGTTTTGTGCCAAAAACCTGTTGATCACACTGGTGTGTTGCCCTGTTACTGATGTAGTAAAAACACTTGTTTTCAGTCACGTCATATTTACTCCCTCCTTCAACTTTAATCCTTACAATGAAATAGTCAATAAAACCTCATGAACCTTTATATCTGCATTGATTGAACACTGACTAAAACAAACACCTGGGGAATTGATAATAAATAAACCAGATTATCATGGTTGATTATTAAAAAATCTTGGTAATTAAATGAATCAATAAATACATAAAAATCCTCAGTTTCCCTTTGAATATCACAGCTTAACAAAACGAAACCAAAGTTCACTTTTATCAGCAGATCAGTTGGTTTTGCCTCTTGTGAAGCAACATCAAATTAACCCTTAAAATTCATTTATATTTAAAACTAAAAATAATGATCCACAATATATCTGTCCAAAATAAATTAGAAGTGAATTAATCAATTTATTCAGTTATTTAAATAAAATGTATGTGATTTACTCAATGGATATCGCAACATCAAGTGTTGACCTGCACTGAATGTGCTTCTCTGTTCTCTCTAAACCAATGTGAACGTTTTATTGGACACTTCTCTCACGTAAGAGGCCAATGTAAAAAAGACAGCCTCTATAAAGAACCTTCGTGTTCAAGTGGTTAAGGAATATTATCTGGCCTTTAGCGTTGACAGCATAATTTTGCAGAATAAAAATTTGGCATTGAAATACTGCATGCAATCCTCTATTTATACAGCGTACCTTCAAACACAATCCAGGTTATTTATTTCAGACCATTGACACACTTTGTTTCCTGAAAACATACCCATAACTTGTCTTCCTAATAACTCATGACTAAGTTATTTAGAATTAAATATTACAAACTTTTTTTGACCACTTTTTTTTGGTGTAATCAGTACACTCGCTATGTGTCACATCATAATCTCAATAGAATCAGTGGCAGAAGATCATTAGAGGAGACCACTGACAAGCATTTACTCTATATGTCCTCATATATTGAGCTTAAACTGCTGAGTAGATACTGGCACTAGCCTGCAGGTCTCCATTTTGGACAGTAGGGGTGTTAGAACATATCAATACATTAAAATACCATGATGTTCAGTCTTGTTTTACGATGTCATTAGCAAGTAAATTGCAAAATATATTCCATATATCTTTGTGCTTATAGCATTACAAATATATTGCATAGTTGCCCCTGCATTGTCGTATATATCAAATCACTATGTGCCCGATTCCTGCAAAATCACACCCCTAGTGGCAAGGGGCATAGTGTAAGTAAGTCAGGGTTAAAAACTTAGACGGAACTTGTACTGTAAATCAGTTAGAACAAGCCCAGCGTGAGTCTGACACGGGTCAAGACAGCTGTTCCTCCTCCTGATGGATTCCCCACCAAACTCCTGCAGCCTTGACACGGCTGCTGCCCCCGGCCAGAGCTCACTGCTGACCACTGGCATCCATATATAGCATTTTTGTAAAAGTAGACCAGCTGATCGAGTGTCCCTTCCCGTCCACTACTGTCGTTAGCTTTTCTCAAGAACTGCGACTCGGTTTCACTTTCATCAATCACTATTTACGCACTCAGATGTCAATGAGCAAAGAGGAACTCCGACTGTTGTGGTGGAAGGGTGGGATGGGGGCAAAAGGCATGTGTAGCTGATGGATGCTGTCACACAGGAGCTGACAGGCTGGTGAGACGTAAAGGGGGAGATTTACCAGGATTAAGTGGGCATGTCTGACCTTTTTGATCCGCACGTCTGGTTCACCAACCAAAACAGCTAATTTAGAGTTGAAAGAACAGCAGCCGTCAGCCCCGATCTGTGGTGACACACCGACACAAAGAGGTATACAGTGATCCCTGAGCAAGAGCCGCTGCTTTGTGGTGCGGGGACCTTAGTTACTAACCCCCGAACCCCTCCCAACACATGTGCACATGTCTACATTGACTTGCGTGGTGTATATACACTCACATACACACATGTGGTTTTGATTGGAAAGACCAAGCAGAACCTCTTAGATCACTTTACTTTTCCGTTCTCTGATTTATCTGCTCCACCAGGCCGGAGAGCTCTTCCTCCCCCATGCGTCCCGCTTGCTGCTCTGCTCATTTTCTCCTGCATGTGGTTTCCATCCAGCTCATGTGCAGTATCTCCGAAATTTATGGAAAGTTGGATGAGCCGTCACATCCAGCTGCCATGGATATACAGTCCAGATGAATGCATGTGGGATGAAGAGTATTTTAACAGGGATGTTAGGCACTGGGGAGCTCCGACTGGGTCATACTTTCCATGTGTCCACGTACGTCTGCCGTGGGGCCAGGCTGGGTCTTTAAAGTTCCCATCTGTATCACGTTGTCCAAAGCTGTGACCAGTTGGTGGTGCATCTGTGTATCTGTAGAGTAAGGTACGAGTGGCGGTGGATTTTGCTAGGGTCTCTTATCTGAAAATAGATAAGAAATACTCGCATGTTGATTGCTGGGTTTGGCTCCAGATCCTCCTTACAACTCAACATCCATTAGCTACCCCTGGGATTTAGGGTTAGCTAATGTAGGTGACTCGATAAGTTTAATCAAATTGAGAAAAATCCATAAGGAATAATGTCTGTAGATGATTCTGTTGAACGATTCAGAGTAATAGTAATAGCCAAAATCACCAAAAAACGCAAGTTCAGTAAATGTGGCTGACTTAGAACCTCAGCTCGGGAACAATAGCATATTACTACCCACAACTCCTGTCTTTTAGTACATGCTACACACCCACCCAACTAACCATCTCCGTCAGCTTAGTTAACGCACCGCAGGGGCAACCGTCGCAATCTTATTGTACCATACCGGCCCCTTTGAGAACCCTTACGTTGGTGATTCCACTGGAAAGCACCAACCACCGTAACTGGGACTTGATTTTGCCGAGGAGGTCGCCTTAATATCCCAAAGGGTAATCCCAGGGATCAATACATTTCCACTATCTATTTATCAATCTATATAGAACTCCACACCAATGACCGACACATTAACTCTGAGCCACAGCCCAACACATTTGACAGAATATCATGATATGCACCAAACTAGTTTAATTAAACTAACTCGGGTATGTCCAAACCACCGGCGTGGCTACTGGTTTTTTGCTCCAACCACCAAGAGCACATAGTTTGACCAATCATCTGTCTGATGACTGAGATCAGTTGATTAAACCTGTCAACTCAGGTGAGCTGCTGCTTGTTTGGAACAAAAACCTGCAGCCACAGTGTGGATTCGTTTGAACATGTCTGAACTGATCTATATCAATTTGCAAACACACTCATTTTTAATGGACCAATTTCTTAGCTATTGTAATTTAATAGACTCTTTGGAACTTTAGGTGGAGGCAGAAATATTTCCTTGCGTATGCATGCTAAAAATGAAGCAGCTCTTTTTCAGAAAGAGCTTGTGAAAAGTACGACCCAGGTGCTATATTGTACTACAAATCCAAAGGTGACTAAGTGCTGCTCTCATACAAATCATTTTACGTGTTCTCATGTGACTCATCATCGATTTGCCTCCCGCCCCCTCCAAAATGGTATCATGATGACCAAAAATATTTTTTTGTGCAAATAATCAGAACACTGTTGCCTTTTCAGTCACCGATGATTTTTTTTGGCAGTGACATGATGTTAAAGTTACGTTCATTGAACGCCGCCTTGACCTGCTGCCTGTGAGGAGGATGTTTAGTCAACCTTCATCCATGCAATGAATCACTGAGAGGATCGGTTGAGCTGCAATTTCACAAGGCTTGTGTTTGGTCCAACGGTATCGACGGAGACATATGGAAAAGATGATGTGGTTTTGCCGAAATTACCTCTGCACGTGTTTTGTAAAAATCAACGTCTAGAAATGCTGCTAACTAAGCTCAACCCGAAGCAAACCTCAAAGTAAACCATGGTGGGAAGTTAATTATTTTCATTCCAAGTGGTTTTGCAGGTGACATCATGCAGTCGTAGGACTTTAAGGACTTTATTTCTGTTATCTGGTTGTGATTAACTAAAGACGTTATCTGTTGGGCAAACTTTTTTTGACTTGTGGGCCACAGTTTGTCCTAAAACTGGACACGGGGGCCGTGTTCAGAGCAGCAAGATGGATCTTTTGTTTGACCTAAGATGAATAGCTTGTATAAGACCTAAAATCCTACATTTCTAATACCCTTTTCGGCGCCATCTACTGGGGAAACGCGTCATTGCAGGTAAAGGAAATATATATATAATGATAACATAAATAAATTGTTTAATTTGGACAAGGTTGACGGGCCGCAATAAAAAGCTCAACGGGCCCCATCTAGCCCCCGGGCCTCAGTTTGCCCGTGCCTGGTCTGAACCCTCTCACAGTGACTGCTCGTCATAGCTCAAGGTCTAATAAGACCCTGAAAAGGATGAACAACTTTTTCATTCCCTAAACTGATTGTGTATCAGTTTCACCGAAATGTGTAAATGCTAATAATCAGAACGACGTGACCCAATGAATCCTTGCAAAAAAATATATATTTGTGATAAGAGAGGCTCTGCAGTCGCCTCATTTTGTTTCACAGCTGTGAGGTGGGTGGAGTACAAGCCACCACCGCGGTTTCTCCAGGTACTCAGACTCCTTCCCAAAAAACCGAGGTCTGGCAGATTGGTGGTTAGGGTTAATTTGAGACTTGAGATAGCTGTGGATGTGGATGCTTGTGCAACTTTGTACGTCAGCGCTGCAAAGGACTGCGAACGTGACAGTCGTTCTCTGCCTTCTGTCAAACGGACAGTCTACTTTCCTCCCCCGACCCTCAAGTGGATAAGTGGAAGTAAAGGGAGGAGGCTGCGGTCTGTCATGAATTGTTCACAACAGCTCCTGTCATCTGTGACCTTATTTGCATGACGCTCTAGGTGAATCATTTAGGCCTTAATCTCTCTGTGGTTAGTGGATTTTTCTGAGGACGTTCCTCCTGGAAAAAAAAAAAAAATGAGGTGTCAAAATGTTGATCTTGACCTTAAACTTTTATTAGCTGCCAATTCCAGTTCTATCCAATTCAATTTCCTTTAGCAACCTGCTATAATTTATTGGCTCATGCAGTCGGAGACTGTGAGGGTAACATAAACCACGTCCTGGAGATTATTCCGAAGGGAAATGTCATGCATATCTGAGAGGCTGCTTTGAGTCTTTCCAGATGTAGGCACTCTGTCAGAAAGTCAATCAGTTTGCACTGTGTTCTGTCTGGTTTCCTGGTCACCTGGTGTGTTAGATTAAATCTGAAATAACCTCTAACAGCTAACACATTAAAAGTTTATATTGGAGCATTAGTACACATGCATGTATCAGTAACAATGAGTAACGTGTGCATTAGTAGTCAGACCGGTGATGACGAATCCTGGTACACTAAGCTGAATTCCTGACATCAAGCTGTGAGGAGTCGGGTTTTTCCAGTATGTATGTTTACCTGGCTCCCTGACCATGTTCCACATTAGCTCACTAAAATCCAATTATAGTAATTTCTTTACCAAGTGGAAAAATAAATAAAAAAAAAACTTCAAATTTTACGATAAGTCTTTTAAAAAGCATTTTAAAGACTGATTCATGTACTTATGAGAACTTAAAGCGGTTAAGACTGTTACCTTACAGCAAAAGCTTTTCTGGTTTAATGCTTTTTTTATGGACTTCATGTTCTGGTCATGTGGTACTGGACCAGGCATGGACAAACTAAGGCCCGGGGACCAGATGCGACCCATGGAGCTTTTAAATGCGGCCCGCCAACCTTGTCCAAATTAAACAATTTGTTTATGTTATCATTGTACTGTTATATAGGTATTCACTCAGACCCCATGTCCA
Source organism: Paraplagusia blochii (assembly GCA_016785265.1). Taxonomy (NCBI): domain Eukaryota; kingdom Metazoa; phylum Chordata; class Actinopteri; order Pleuronectiformes; family Cynoglossidae; genus Paraplagusia; species Paraplagusia blochii. The sequence continues at coordinate 126,636 of JAFBJS010006224.1, forward strand.
ATTTTAGGACCAATTGTGGCCCGCGAGTCAAAAGGTTGTACCACACCTGTACTGGACCCTGTCTTAGCCTTTTATCAGAATCAGAAATACCGATTTTCAGGCAGATATTATTGGTGTTACACTTGCTTCATTTCGAATTGTTACCTCTTTGTTAAAGGAACCTTAAATGTGTGTGTGTATCTTACACCCTCCCAATTCACAAAGGTTTCAATGTAGGTGTTAGTGGTTGTTTGTTATGTATGTGTATGCAGTCCTCTGATAGAGTCCATGTCTGTTTGGGACATTTCCCACATTTGTTTACTGTGGGCAGGGTTGGACTTCCTACTCTGATCCTGGACAGTATTGAAGGGTAGGAGATGAATACAAGTGAATGTAGAAAAAAAACATCTGTTTTTGCTGGGACTGAAGTCCTCCAGGCTGCAGTGACAAGTTAACCCTGGTCTTTATTCACTATTAGAACTGATAGAAACCATATTGATTTCTTGGTCAATTTGCATTTCTAAATCTTCGGTTTTATGATTGTAATCATTGTTAAATATGAAAACACACCCTGTATTATGTGAAAGAGCTGGGGGCGGGGAAAGATTTGTTTGCCCTCCCATTGGAATAGGCAGTATCTCTGACCCATTTTGGCCAGTGTCTTGTCTCAGTTCATCGTCAATCACAAAAATGTTCCAGTTGATTTGACCTTAGCGTTGGGCCAATGTCTGAAATGTGGGAAAGAATCTCTGGCAGTTTGTTTCCCAAAACTTGTTTTTTTTTTCCAACAGATTATACCATTGTTTGCCAAATTAAGCAACAGCCACAGTATTTTCTTCAATTCCCTGAACACACGTTGCCGTCACCTGATTTCACTTTATGCTTTTGCCTGCCACACCTATGCCTTTCATCCAGGCCTGAAACACCAGCCCACACTGTCACTTGCACAAACTTGTAACAGTTGTTTTTACAGGTGTGTCACCTATTCCAGGAAACGTTGACGTTATTACGTGTGGCTCATTGTAAGGCCCTCACAGATTTTGCCAGTACTGGTGCAAAAAAGTTTGCAGTGACTCACCCAGAGTCACTGTCATTTATCGTGAACCCTTCCATGTGAAGTCACTCAAATCCGACATTGTTTTTTCCCCCTTTTACCACAATAATGGTCAGATATTCAAGCTGTTGTTTATGTTGAGTGAAGCCTCAGAAGAACTCGACTCCTACTCAGATTCCTTTGTCGTGCTGTGATTTTTCTCTGTGTGGGGGAGGGAAAGATCCTCCGCAGATAAGTTAAAAAATTAGCAAAAAGGAGAGCATTTTTTTTTTAGTAAATGTTCACACACAGAGTAATAAACATTTGCAGATTAGCATTCTGTCAAGAGTTTCCTCGATTCCTGAATTATCTCTAGAAAAAAGAACTAAATAGCTTCCTCTCTGGCCTTGTGTTGGCCCCTCAGGGCCCCATCAGGGCCCCAGTGTCCTCAGTTGATTGCCTTTTCCTTTACCCCCATCCTGGTAGCAGGTCAGATGGGTTTCTCTTTCAAATACAGGTTTCCTACACCTTAGAGCCCTGCATGTGAAAGAGAACGTTTCAGACGAGTTCTACACCAGTGCCAAGACTCAGGGACAGTAAAGTACCCCGTACTGCGGAAACATCCCTTTATGGACCGGGAAACTATAGTTGTGGTCAACACTGTGCATGGCTGAAATAATCCCTATCTCATTCTGAGGTTTTTTTTATGAAAACTTGGCAGAGGGAAGACAATATCTCGGCCAAATCATTCACTCTGTTCACCACAATGTCCTGAAATGCCTTTGTCATTCTCATGGCTCTGTCTACTCTGGCCACATCATCATCTGACCATCAGATGACTTGATCTGATAAGGGGATTGGTCCAGAGCCCATATTGTGGGAAAAGGGCTGACAAACGTTATAGGGGGAAAAAAAGTGCTTTATTCACTTATAATAGTTACATGTTTTTATGGATTTCAGAATCTGGTTTTTTTGAAAGAAACTGCCTGAAATCTGCAAAAATCCATTTGGTTACAGTCAGTAATGGAATATAAATAAACAACAGTTGACTCTAATCAAGACTTTACGGTAATTTGAACCAGTCCCTCCTCTTTTCTAATACATTTACATAGATAAGGACGTAAAAGCTTTGACAACAGCTTTACGGCTACACGAGTTGTTTATCTGATTTCCTGTCCTGTATCACCCATTGTTTCTCATTTCCCTGGAGGTGTTTTTTCACCAATTGCCTTGTAATAGATTAGTTCCCTCAGTTATCTACTGAGCCTCAGTGCAACATCTAAGCTTCTTCAACTCAGGCGAGTAGTTCTTCCTTCACTGTTTCTACAGTGGTGTCTGCAGTTGACTCTGGGACAGCCAGGTGTGACCAGCTGCTAACACTGACTCCACATTCCTGCCTAAGGAGGCTCTGTAATTAGCTCCAGCTCGACAGCATTTCTGCTGCTTCTTTTGTCGATGCGAGTCCCTGTCTCCCTGTGTGTCCTCCTGACGTCTTCTCTAATCCCTACCTACACCTGTGTGTTTACAAGAAGCAATGCTCCTGTTTCCTGTTGCTTTGACCAGGTACTAGATGAGGAATGGGACTCAAAAAAAGAAGAAAATGGGGGAATAGGAAGAAAAAGATACAGTGGTTGTCAACTGGCGGCCCGTGGGCCTGATGCAGCCAACCAACCAAACCACCCAACAAATATCAAAAAATTCCTAAATATACATCAAATAAAATTAGACCTCCGTCCATATTTGTCAATCCAGTAATAGGTGGTGTGGGCAGCAGTCTCCATGACCAGCACACAAATACCACTGCACTGTACAAACCCCTCATGAACCTTCCTTCAGGTGGTAAACCCTAGGGAAGGAGCCGACCACCTTAACTGGAATTCAATGTCCAGGAGATGAAACCTGGAGTTCCACGCAAGTGATAGAGACGTTGACTCTGGGTCATAGTCCCACTAATGTTAGACATGGATTTTTGAAGGAAGCACACCACAAGGGTTCAAGTCCGAGTCCACTACCAGGTTGTCCTTTAGATGTTTTGATCACAGCACCATTCCGACCTATATTACTTCCAATGGACTCACCAAACACAGGAAGGTTCGCAGTATGGTGCTGTGTGTTTTGGGTGGCAGTCGTGGAGAATTTTTCGCCGGCGACATGGTAACAAATAGAAGATAAATTAATGATTGTCTAGTCTGTAGTCTCTAGTCCCAGGGAGACCAACTATACAGTACAAGTAGTCAGTGACCACTGCTGGACAACATCAGTCAACAGTTCATTAAAGTTAGTAGTACAACTATAGCACTGTTTCAAATGGGGCAGTTGGTGGCCTAGGTTAAGGAAGCGGACCTGGGTCCGCAAGGTCCCTGGTTCAAATCCCCCTTACCGCCATGTTCCCACTGAGGGCGCTCTAAGCTGTTCACTTTGGTGATGGGTGAAATGCAGAGGTGACATTTCGTTGTGTGCGTTAGTGTGAATCACGTCACATGTGACAAAGAGTTTGATTTCCTTTAAATGCTGTATCAAAACCAATTGGTTTGGTCGGTGTGATGAGATATGGTCATGTGTTCTCATGCTTAAATGTGTGAAATCATGTGATAGCGATATAGACTAATCTGTATCTGAATTACGAGTTACACGTTTCATACTAGTTTACTGTTCCTGTTTCAACTGTCCTTCAGCTGCAGAGCTGTGTTGAATTACCATATATTTTTCTCACTGGTCATAAAAGGCCTTCACACGGCACTGTTGTTCAGAGCCCGTAAACTACAGTCACCAAGAATGTTCCCTGTAAATGGCACCCTTTGACTGTTTGAATGGGCTTTTGTGCACCTTCTAAATAATCTGGCCAACCAAAGGTAGCCACAAATGAACCAGGCCCCCACCTCCGTTTTTCACCCCTCACCTCCCACCACCACCACCACCACCGCTTCCCTCCTGTTAAACAGGTCTTAGTATGACCCACAAGTCAGTCTGTATGAATGCAGACTTGTGTTTGGCCGCCGGCCAACGCTAGTTTGTCTGCGACGGACTTGGCCCTCGTCAAGGAGCAATGCTGAGGAATCTGTACTTGTGTTGATTATTTATAGCCGTGCTGACATTTACACTGCGCTGGTGTGGCTAGGGTGGGGGCTACTTGGGGCTATTCTGTCCTTTGATTATGCTGCTACCCCGCTCTTTCAAGATGAGGAAATGTCGCTCCGGATTCGTTATGTCCATACCTAATGATTTTCCCTAAATGTTGGTTCTGTGAACCTTCAATTACATGCAGGTCTGTGGATAAACACTTGTCCGACGTTGACTCATTTTTCCCAGATGTAGCTTACTTACTTTAAAACCAGTGACCTTGCATTTTTATTTAGAGCCGACTTTAAGTGGTACGTGGAATCGTGATTGAAGATCATGGCAGAGGGTGAGAGCGCCAGTGCTGAAACGTATTGGAGACATCTGGGGTCTACAGCTACTTCCATATCACACAGTCAGCAAGGATGTGACAAAACAGGAAACTGTTTATCACCTCAACAACTCCCACCCATCACCTTTGCCTTGTTGGTCTTTGAAGAAGCTGTGAGAATGTGAGACAGGGTGTGATGTTGGATTTTGTAGAACTGTGTTAATATCGGGGGAAGCACCAACAAAATCAAACACCAAATAGAAGCAGATGACTTTTATAGGGAAAAAGAAAAAACTTCTGTCTGTTTTTGAGGCGTTTTTTTTTGTTTGTTTGTTTTTGTTTGTTTCTGTCCACTCCACAGAGTAGTTTACGTAATAGACAAGATGCCCCGACAAGATCTGAGGCAAGAATCAACATTCAAACAAAGCCACTCACTGTGACTTAAGTGTAGTACATAAGCCAGGACTGTAGATGGCAACACACTAGCACACCAGAAATAAAACAAGCTTTTTTAAACAGAGTTTATACCAGGAAAAAATGACAAAGATCATACACAAAAAGATTAATATCTGTAAATTTACCTGAAAGAGAAGCATGGAGAAACAAAGATGGCTAATACCTGTGCTATTGTTGTTGATGTTTGGTGTTACTGGGTTGAAAGGTTATGCAGGTAAGGTTACTGGCTGACCCTATCATCAGTCCAGGGAGATGCAAGAGTTTCCTCCATTGCGATACCTGTATATTCCTCTTCCGCCTCTGTATTTGTCTGAATGCAAGGCCAGTCTTAAGTACAGTATCCATCCATCCATCCCTCCGAACATTGTCTTGCATGATATTGGTCCATGACTCAAAGCTTTGGTGATATTTGATCAATGTGATTGCGCATTAGCAGCATCAACAGTGTCCTTCAACCACATGGACAACATTCTCATGTCCTCAACATCCAAACAAACACAACCACCCACAGTAAAAACCTTGAACCTTTGTAATCCATGGTTGTGTAATTGTACACCGTGTTCATTTCCGCGAATGAGTCAGTGTGTGTGTGTATTCCCGGTTTTGTTCTACTTGTGTGGACAAATGTCATTGTTTAGGATAAGGATCGACCATTGACATATACTGTATTTAGAATAGTTTAGATGAGGGTTTTTTTAGGCAACCTTGGCATTGCCTCCCTCTATGGTAATTTTTTTTTTGTAAATTCAGCAAAATGTCACCATGTTTAGTCCATCCGTGCTTTTGATGAGTAATACATCCTGTCCACCAGTATAGTCTGTAGAAAACATACCCTGCAATTTCTGCAGACTCTGACCTAGCCTTGAGAGAGTGTGTGTGCACACACATGTGCCAGAGTTAGTTTTCAGGCAGGAAACAGTGGTTTAGTCCAAATAAACTTGAACCGTCATCAAACCCTGTTTGACTGAAGACGTCGACATTGATGATGTCATTTTTTTTTTTGTTCATCCGTCTGCTGCTAGACTAGGCAGTGGCAAACTTTTTGACTTGTGGTCCACCATTGGGCAGAGTTAGGAGGTACAATCACAAAACAGAGCAATTATATAGTATATTTTGGACAAGTTTGCTGGACCGGATTACAAAGCTAGAAGAGGCCCCAATTTGGTCCCCAGGCCTTAGGTTGTCCATGCTCGCGCTAGACGAATAATGTTATCTCAAAGATCCCTGTTCAGTCTGACAATCATGATCAAAAAGTGTTGCCACTCTTGGCAGTGATGCCCTCTCTTTGCCCTTTTGGCCCCACTACACATGCAGGCTGGTATTAGTGGACAATCATTAATCCGGACACATAATACCAGGAGTAAAGCAGCAGGATGAGGAGGAGGAGGAGGAGAAAGAGGAGGAGGAGATTTGAGTGAACAAACTTCCAAAGAAGCAGGGTTGGTGCAGTTCTACCCTGCTCCTCTGTAATTACCCAGAGGGCCCTGGGGCAAACGCATGTGGCTGAAACAAATGCCTCCCTCCTCGGTTCTGGCTCTGCCTGCCTGCACACATTACACATAAAGTCCCCGTTCAACCCCATGTGTCTGCAGTATGGGAGGTCTTGAAGTCTTCGTGTCCAACTTCACTGGAGTCAGTGAGCGCGCTGATACATTCGTGTCTTTTCTAGTCCTGACGTCCTCTTTAATCACTCACTCTTTGTTCCCTCCATAAAGATTCATGTTCACTGTGTTACTATCTGATCTGTTCCAGCTTCACTGCTGCTGTTTCTCCAGGTCCAGGCTTGGAGCATCTCACAGAGATTTGCGAGATTTTACCCAAGGCCCTTAAATCAATATTTGCCCAATAAATTGCCTTCCAAAGGTTGGACAGTATTATATAATTGTCTTGTGTAATAGCTATGCTTGTGTTGAACCAAGGCCAAAACTGTTTTTTTTTTGCAACTGATGAAGAAGAAGTAGTTCTTGGTGAGCAACCAGTAATCACACAACGTTGTTCTTCAGGAACTGCTGAGTGTAAACACTTTTCAGGCCAGTTACTCTGCTGGATTTCCAGAGTAAATACTTTGACGGGCAGGAAGTGGGATGGAGAGCCGGAGAGGGGGCAGAGGCGGGGGGTGAATTTAGTTATCTTTGGGCTGTTTATCAGCCCCGTTTCTCCTCCTCCTGCTGCTGCGGGAGTGAAAATTCTTCTAAGTGTGTCTCCTATGAAGGCTGTTTGCTTCAGAGGGGTGTGTGAAAAGTGGAGGAGGGGTGTTTGGGACCGTGAGCCCGAGCCAATAAGGAGGGGGGTGGGTTCACTGATGAATAGGGAAACAGGTCTTCTCCTCTGGTCTCCCCGCTGTTGGAGCCTCCCATCTTGCTTTGCCTGCGCTCTCATAGAAGTCTTCATGGCCTTGAGTTTGGTGCCAGATCTGGCTCTCATTTGCCAGCTGTGTTTTTTTTTAATGCCCTACTTTTATGTTTGCATATGAAGAGTGTCATAAAGTACTTCCAGCTTTTATAGCATGTGTAAGGACCAGGTAGTCCTAAACCAAGCATGGGCAAACTGTTTGACTGGCGGTCCACAATTGGTCCTAAAATTGGACACGGAGGACAAGTCCAGAGGAGAAAGATAGATTATTTGTTTGAACTAAGATAAATGGCATGTAAAAGTCATGTATAAAACCTTAAATCCTACATTTCTATTACCCTTATGACGTCATCTACCGGGGACACATTATTACAGAGAAAGGGCAATGGTAAAATGATAATATAAATTGATTATTTAGAGTTCACGGGCCGTATTAAAATGCTCAACAGGCCACATCTGGCCCCCGGGCCTTAGTTTGCCCATGTCTGTCTTAAACCAAACTTTATCGTGCGTTTTTCCACTCTGCCGTCACTCATCTTCCGTGCCTTTACAGGAAGTGAAGATATTCCGGGCGCTGATTCTGGGCGAGCTGGAAAGAGGGCAGAGCCAGTACCAGGCCCTGTGCTTCATCTCTCGCCTCAGTCGCAATGAGATCATCCCGAGTGAGTCCATGGCCCGGCTCAGACAGGTATGTTAGACATTGACCCGGCTTTTTTCCCACCCGTACATTCTTTTCCCTACTCATTTTAAGTGACTTTTTGTGTCACCGTTTTCTCAGAAAAACCCACAGGCCATTCGCCTGGCAGAGGAGCGGCGAGGCCTGGAGCAGCTGACGATGAATGTGGCCGTCAATCTGAGTCGGGCCCTTCATCTCAGCTCCCACATACACAACATGTGCAGCGAAGCCTGCGAGGCCATTTACACCCGGGAGGCTGACGTCAAACACTGGCTGGAGAAAGGTTGGTGCTGATTGACCTTTTTTATTATGAAATGCATCATGGTAATTATGTTTACAAGTACCGGTTTTTATAGGTATAATCATTTTAATTGTTTACTTGATGATACAGCTAGATGAGAACCTGGAGAGGTGGAGGTTTGCACTAGAGAGAAGAGGCATGAAGGTCAGTCGTAGCAAAACAGGGAAACTTATGTGAATGAAAAGGGAGAGGAGTGGAGTGGTGAGGTTACAAGGAGCAGAGGAGGAGAAGGTGGAGGAGTTAAGATACTGAAGAGCAACTATTCAGAGCAGTGGAGACTGTGGAGGAGAGGAGAAGAATAGAGGACAGTCAGGAGTGATCTGTGATAGAAGAGAGTCAGCTAAGGTGAAGGGACAGGTTTACAGGACAGTGGTGAGACCAGCCATGATGGATGGATTAGAGACACTAGGAATAGGCAGAAGACAGGAGACAGAGCTGGAGGTGGAGGAGTTAAAGATGCTAAGATTCTCTTTAGGAGAGACAAGGATGGACAGGATCAGGAATGAGGTGAATAGAGGGACAAGAAGGTATGGAGAAAGAGCTAGAGAAGCCGGATTGAGATGGTTTGGACATGTTCAGAGAAGGGACAGTGAATACAGTGGTAGTAGAATGGTCCTAGAGATGGAGCTCCCAGGTAGGAGACAATGAGGAGATTGATAGATGCAGTGAGGGAGGACATGGAGGTAGTTGGAGTCAGAAGAGAGTAGAAGAAAATCGCTGCTTTAAGAGATCAAAATTCAACATTTCTGTGCCTTTCTACAGAAACACTCCTCACATCAGTGGGAAAACAACTGTTGTCCCATTTCCCTGCATGCAAAACACAACGTTAAAGCCTTAGCATAGCTTCTTATCATCCCTTTGTGTAATATAGTACGATCCAGTATCTTAATAGTAATGAGGTCCCAGTAGTCCGGGCTGAGGAGAATCCGGATGACAGCGTCATTGTTCACTGACAGCACTGTTATACAGGGAACAATGTTGATGGTCATGGTTCAGCGCAGCCTCTTTTGCATTAAACAAGGCCGTGAACCGGTGTCTGTGAAAAAGGACACCGTTGTGTCTCCTTTGCATAACAAAGCCCCCACTATACTGCGCCGTCTCCCCTCTTTCCAGACACTTTGTTCGCCCTCTTCAACTCAAGTTGGGGGTAAAATTGATTTAAATCAAAAAAGTGAATCATTCAGACGTATGTAAATACCACAAGTTCTAACGGTAACCACCCTCTCCTCCGTGTGTCCAGGCGTTGATGGCTCCATATTTGAGGTCCTGCCCCAGTCGACGGAGATCCCCAACCTCCAGGCCTGCCACTCCACTAAAGACTTGTGGCAGCCCTGCCTGTGCACGTACAGCCTACGTCTGGAGTGGTACCCGTGTCTGCTCAAGTACTGCCGCAGCCGCGAGGCCACAGGCAAGGGCTCGACCTACAAGTGTGGCATCAAGAGCTGCAGCAAGGGCTACCACTTCGACTACTACGTCCCCCAGAAACAGCTCTGTCTGTGGGATGAAGAGACCTAGCATTCTTTGCGGGCGGTTGACGAACGAGGAAAGAATTTGGTTATCATCTCCGACAAGGCCGTCGCTTCTCCACCCATGCCTTTCAACAGTGAACACAGTCACACACTTGACCTCAGGTTTACACGACGACAAGTGAAGCTGTCTCAGGTGGGGAGTGAGTGAGTGAGTGAGTGGGCCGATCCAGATGTGTCGGCCTAAAAAACACAAATATACAACTTTGTGTTTCCAAACTGGTCTCTCCCAAACTTGGGAAGGAGAACAACTCCACATGTCATGGGGACTCACTCATTTTATGTTTTTCTTCCTGAGAAACAGATGATAAAATTTACAGCAAAAAAAAAAATGTCGATTTGGTGCCTTTTTGGATACATTATGTGAGCAAACGGGACCAACAACAAAGACCTCTTGATGGAGCTACTGTATGCACACGGTCAGACTGTTTTTTTTTTATGGTCAGATAGAATATTCAGAGCAACTGAGGACACTTGTGACCCTGGTTAAAGGAGGTGCACACAGATCATACTCAGCCTTGAAGGAAAATTTGGACGGTGGACTTTCTCTTCCCCTGAAACTCTGTGAAAACCGTCAGATAAAATGATATTATCTGGCTAACAAAGAAATCTCTCCAATGCTGGCTTTATTTATTTTGGTTGCATAGTGAGATTATAGTGGAGTATTTTTGTACATTTTTATGATGATAACTTTTGATTTTCCTCAAATAGTTTGTAAACAAGCAGGCTGTAAGAGTGAGTTGTCCAAACTACAGTTATTGATGAGAAGTATTTGAAACATAGGTAACATTTAAGCTTGTTAATTTATGTTTTTTTTTTTTTTTTAATAAACGTATATTTTATTTTTCTTCATTTCTCACATGTTTCACGAACCAAAGGCAAAAGAAAACGTTTTGTTCCAAATCGGCCTGTTAAGACATTTCATTTCATGTACACGTTAGATTGAACAACATTCTTTGAAACTTTGGCGCCATCTGCTGGTTAAACAGTGTTCTGCATTTTTCGTTTTTGTCCTGATTTATTTTGTTGCCTATGGAAAACATCTCAAATCCCTGAACTTATTATTTGAGCACTTCTTAAATACAGAGGACCAAAATGCAACGTGTTTGTTCGTTTTTAGGAGCATCATATCCAAGTGTTTTGTGTTCATTTACCTCCATCCTCACGTGAGTTTTCACTGCCATATCGTCATTTTCTTTCGCGTCTCGTGTTATCTTTAACTAGAGAACCAAATAAGTTAAGTATTTGTAATATTTGCAGCCATTTCTGGTGATCAAGTGCCTTAACATTTCCACTCATGTATTTTCTATGTAAATGTAGTTTAAGGTGAGTTTCTCTCCGAAAGTGTTTTGAATATACTGTAAAAAAGTTGCCAAGAGGATGAAGTGAAGCAATTGGATGACGTACCATTTGGTTTGTTTAAATTAGTTGATTTAAATAAAGTCTTTCCTTGCACTGCAAATAGTTTGTATGCTGTGTGGGTATTCTCATTTGATTGATGTAAACTGTACAAGCACGGGATTTGTCTGAGAACTGTTGATTATGTACAAATGTTGGACAAAAATATTGAAATTACAACCTAGTTTTCAATCAGGATGTAAGATTTTTTTTTTTTAGGAGGCATAGTGAATACATTGGTAGAAGATGGAAAATGGTGATCCACTGTGGCAACCCCTAAGTAAGTGACAAGCCCGAAAAGTAGAAGAATGTGTAATGTTTTGAGGAAATATATATAAGAATTATTGGCATAAATATTTAGAAATAACAAAGTCACTATATAAAAAGGTGCAATCTACTGAAAACATTGGGATCGTAGAATTTAATATGCATTTTGTTTCATGTTGTATTCAACTTCCGCCACCAACCAATAGATGGCGCCACCGTGCCAAGCCGCCTCAGCCTCCATTTGTTTGGACACCATGGAGATGAACAACGTGCTCTTTTTTTTAGTTTACTATTGAAATGAGATGTGGCTCCACCTGAGTTGAAGTCAGTATCGGAAAGGAAACAGAGGAACACAAACTAAAATTATTTAATCTCCATGAGCAGAAGCTCATGATTCACTAATGTAGGTGAAGCTCTGTTGATGACGAATGGCAAATAGCCGCTGGTGCGTGTGTGAACACGCCTTTAACGTCCACCCACAGAAACACACCTATTCAGAACCAAACTGTCAGGATGTAACAGAAGAAGCGGCCATTTGTTTTCCATGAAGGTAAATATATTTCTTATTTTGACGCCCAGCCTTCGTCGGGAAACAGCTAGCCTTCCATCGTTAGCCTCCCTGACCCGTCATCCTCTTCCTCCGGTGTCAGCTGTGATGCTAGTTTCAGTTCTACTCTGTCAACAACAAAATCTCTATGGACAGCGTCTACAAACGTGATATTCTGTCGTTTTTTCCACCAATATTCTTTATTTACTTGAAAAGTATACTTTACACTCTAAACAAATGTAAAGAACCTCAAATGCTTTTATTTTCTTTAGGACACCTTATATTCTCCAAGCATTTCACGTTTTAAGTTCTTGGATTAACTGGGTTTAAGACTGAGACATAATTTACATGACCAAAACGAAGCTAAATTGAAAGTATATTGGTACAAAATATGATTTATGTGACATAATTTCATATTTAATCAGTAGAAATCCTACATATAACTGTATAACGATACATTTGTGGATGCTTACTTGAATACATATAGTTGTATACAGATCAGAACCACTAATACTTTTAAAAGTTTAATGTAGGCAGTACTTTCTTTCTTACTTACTTACTTACTTACTTACTTACTTACTTACTTAATTACTTACTTGAATAATACTGGCAAGTACATTCTATACATTATTATTTAATAAGACTGACATTTATTTTGGAAGGAAGGTGTCACTGTGATCCACACCACTGCACACAACCAAACATATTTTCTCTGCATTTAAAACCTGAGACCCCAATACATACTGCACACTCGTACTAGCACAACTAACTTCTGAATCCCTCAGTCCATGAGTAAAGCAGAATCCTTATCAAAATGTTGCTGCCACCTAGTGGAAAACGCATCTAACAAACCATAAACTTTGCAGTGAGACCTAAAATAAAAGTAATTTTAAGACTTTATGGGCCTAGTAAGTTCTATAGTAAGGAACCAGACTTGGGCCATGAGTGTTCTATGTTCGAATCTACCAGCTGCCATGTTCCCACTGAGTTGCATGGAGCAAGGCACCATCTCCACTCACTGCTCCCCGGGCACTCAGAGCTGCCCACTGTTCACTTTGGTGATTGGTCAAATGCAGAGGTAACATTTTGTTGTGTGCAGTGGTGTGGATCACAATGACAAGGAGTTTGCTTTGCTTCCTTTAAAGGGAATCTGGCAATATTAAAAAAAGGAAGTAATGTTAGGTCCAAAAGATTTAATGACACTGTCCATTCCAGAGGACAATACCAACTGACTTTTGGTACAAAAAGATCGGGGAACAATGATTTACATAGTTTTATCAGCTTGTCATCCAACTTCATCCCAATAACAACTTGTTGCTATAACATAACATACACTATAACACTTTAATTACACGCTCATCTTTGCATTTTAATCAATATGAAAGTATATAATTCTTATATTTTCACGATAAAATTATAAAAAGAAAATAAACCCTCACTTCTACCTGATTGCAACAGCCATCAGTCCTGCAATTCTAACAAACTCCAATGAAACTGTCAAAGAGCCTGTGTGTTGAAAGACAGAAGCCTGGGAGTCTATTTACACTAGAAAGTGTTTTATAGTCTGTTAGCATTTGTACTTAAAGGCTGCAATCATTCAAACAACATTGGGTTAATCTGATAAGGGAGGGCCAGGTCGAACTGCTCTGTCTTGCCTCCAGTGAAAAAAAAAACATCACACCATAAGAAGAAGACACGTCCCCCTCACTCCACCAGACCCACACTTGGCCCACTATGGTGCTATTATAGTTCCAGCAAAGGCTGCTTGTTGGCCCCTTACAAAGGACTGCACAGAGGAACTTTTTTACTGGATAATAATGTGTCTTTCTGCTGTAAATGCTTGCAGTAAACTCTGAATTCGGCTTTCGCTTCTTTACGTGTTTGCTTTGCCCGCAGGCGAAAGGAAGATGGCACTGCTGGTTATTTCTTCTCTCCTGTGTCTGTCCTGCTGGGTGTCTTTCTACTTCTTCTTATGTCACGTCAATGGGTCCAGGAGCTATGAGTGGAACTGCCGTCTCGTCACGCTGGTTCACGGTATCCTGGCCGTCTGCATCACGGCCTATATCGGCTACGTGGACGGACCCTGGCCTTTCAATTACCCAGGTAAGTTGTTAATGGATAACCTGGAAATACAAATGTATTTAATTTAAATAACATGGTAGAGTCTAAGAAGGGTTTTTGCATACGATAAAAATGAAATGAGACAAAATATTTCAGGATGACGGACAGAACTAGAGTAGATTTAATAGAGACGACACAGAATGTTAGTAATTAAGGTACATGCAATAAACTAAATTATATTGCAAATACGTAACAAAAATAACCGATTAAAATTAATATAAAATAATATGGTCAAAGCATTATATATTAGGAAACCTTTGAATGTGCTTTAAAGGGTTGTTAGGTAAAATGTGACTGAATTAGTGTTGTCAAAAAGTAAAAATGTTAAATAAAGCTAATCCAAAATGTAGATTGTTCTGTATAATTTTGAATTAGTTAAAAAGGGTGTTTTCAGTATTACTACTGCTGTTCACATTTAAAAATAAATATAATGATATTTATATTTTACTAATAATAATTGCTGCCAGAACAAGTTACTAAATAGACTATAAAAGTACAGTGACTAAATTGTTCTTGAATCTTATATGAAAAGTTTTCTGAAGCCAGACCAGTTGAGAGCCACTGGTTTATTCTGCTCATAACTTTTCAACAGTTCCAAAAACTCCTCAACTTTAAACAGTAATTATCAGCTTTCCTCTGTTTTCTTGCTAAAATATTGGTCATCTTTTCCTGTCTTTGTAATAAATATATATCCAATCACTATCATATAAGTTTGTCTGTTTTGCATCTGACTGTCTGTTTGTCCATGTGGTGTCTCCCCTGAAGGCCACTCGTATCATTAGGTAACACTCTCTCTTGTCTTTGCCTCCTGGGACTGACAGGTACTAAGAACACACCTCTGCAGATCAGCGCCCTGGTGGTGAGCCTGGGCTACTTCATCTTCGACATGGCCTGGTGCGTGTACTTCCGCACAGAGGGTCCAGTCATGCTGGCCCACCACACCATCAGCATCCTTGGAATCCTGCTGACCCTCTGGTTGGGGGAGTCTGGCATCGAGTCGTGCGCGGTGCTGTTTGGCAGCGAGATCACCAACCCACTCCTACAGGCACGCTGGTTCCTCA
The DNA here is from genome assembly GCA_016785265.1 of Paraplagusia blochii. Classification (NCBI taxonomy): domain Eukaryota; kingdom Metazoa; phylum Chordata; class Actinopteri; order Pleuronectiformes; family Cynoglossidae; genus Paraplagusia; species Paraplagusia blochii. Next base: position 141,741 of record JAFBJS010006224.1, read on the forward strand.
AACAGACAGGTCATTACAGGTCACGGCTGGGGGACGCCGTGGACGTCTCGTTTGTGCTGCTGTTTGTGGTGATGCGTGTCTTTGTGGGAGGCACAATGCTGTACTGTGAGCTGATCTCTCCCAGGCCAAGATTCTTCATCAAGTGTGGGGGCGTGGCCATGTATGTTCTATCCTGGGTGTTTGTGGCAGACATTGTGCGCTTCGCTTGGCGTAAAAGCAAGAGTTGGAACAAACACACGAGGCCACCGGCCGAGCCTCTGGCGGTGAACGGTCATGAAGACAAGACCAAATGATTTCCCACAGAGAACTGTCCTGGAAAAATAAGTTGGTATTGTAAAATCACAATTTTAAAAATGGACTTTGAAATCACTTTTATCTCAGCAACGCTGCTAAATGGATGATGGACTGAAAAGGACAAACAGAGCACAACTAGCTACGACACCTAATGTATACATTCACCACTGTATTTCATGGAAATAACATCTCGTATTCAGACCCTGAAAAAAAACCCAACAAATATTAAGCCATATAATATTATATTGGAAATAAATGTACACTTGCTGGCCTAAAAAGTGAGTTTTTTTCGTTTTCAAAGCACTGCAGGGCTCTGACATACACTGCATTTATATTTCCATGAAATATTATAACAGGTTCTCTTCTTCATTTGCTTCCACAAAAATCATTTAAAAACTTGGGATTCATTTAATCTATCAAAAATGTGTCAAATGTTCTCAGGGAGATAAGGTCTCAGACCTTTATTGTCAGTCCGTGTGTAATGTAGGTGATGTTTTTGTGTCTTCCTCTTACTTTGATAAAAAGTTTCATATATGTATATTTATATATAAACTTTTTATGATATATCTCTCTTATTTAGATTTCCTTTTCTTTCACAAAAACCTGAACAGGTTTTTAGATCTTGGTGACATGACTCATGACTGTTCTTTTATTTGTGATTGTGTAGCTCATGTCTGATGTCGTTAACGTGTAGGATTGACAAAATATGTTGAAAAACTTTTTACCTGTTGTACCTGCTGTACCCTTTACATTTGTGAATTAGGCAGAAATTAATTTAATTATTGGTTGAATTATATGGCTTCACTGGGAGCTTAACACTGGACCATTTGTCTGTAAGGTAAGCGTAACCACTATTGCACCACTTCTGGGTATGTTTTCTTTTTTACAAGTGTAACAACTGGGATTCTTTGTTTTATGTTTGATGTCTTTATTCCCCCACGTTTTTATGCCTACCATAGTTCGTTACCCTGGTATAGGTGCAAAAAGTGAATATATGTTAGCTGAAACCCTGTGCCTTTTTGAAATAGCGTATAGATGTGGTGATTTTTTTTAACCCACTGAACAAAAACATACGGTGATTAGATTTAATTTTACTTGTACTTTTGTAAACAATTTAATATTATGAAACTTAATACATATATGTACTGTTTCTTTTGTACCCCTGTTTACAAGTAAGATGTTACATAACTTTTCTAGAGATTTTTCAAGTGCTTGCATTACCGATGTCGTCCACTTGGGGGTGTTATGTCAGTTATAATAAACGCATAAGAAACATCTTTTGTAAATGTTTAATAGAAGGATAATATTGTTGACGCACAAACAACAGTTTTGGTGCTTCTATATTAAACTGGACATCTTCTCATATTTTAATCCGAATAAAATGTCTGTTTATGATTTTCTATTGTATCTAGAATATTGTACATTTTAATGTGAATACTATAGTAACATCAGTATGATGTAATGAATGCCTATGTGTGAGGCGGTAACAGATGTCACATTAGCAGCAGCCACTTGTAAATAAAGGACAATGAAGTGGACACTAAGCTGTAAATAATGAACATTATGACTAAACGGTGAAGCCGAAAGACATAGAACAATTTTCAACATCATTTAGCATTAAGGTTTGTGAACGTGGTCTGAACCAATATTTTTTAAATACATTTTCTGGCCTAAAGTGATTCAATGCGCCGTTGAAGTAACAAAGTTATTATAAACTGGGTTATTACCTTTTAATTCTTGTTACGGTTAGTTTGTAACAACGTAACATTGGGGGAATAGAGGGTAACCTCATCTCCGGGCGGAAGTGGTTAGTGGAAGCGCTATTGGACTCCTTCAGTTAGCAGGCTAGGGCGTCGCTAGAGGCAGAAAGTGGGATTTTCGGAGCCTTTTTAAAGTTATTTTATTTTACAAATAGCGGTCTACGTGAGAAAAAAACATCATCACGTGTTTGTCTACAGTTAATGACGACGTGTTGGAATTTTGTCGTTGTTCACACAGGAGTTGGTTGTTAGTTTGTGTCCTGTTAGCTGGCCACATCGCTAGCCTGCTTTCCATCCACGGGAATTCTGTGGAGAAACGACTGAATTCTGGAAACATGGAGTCGAGGAGCGCCGCTCTCTGTTAACCGACTACACTCTTCAGGTCGTTGCTTCAGGGAGAAGTTTTTTGACGGACTAAAACCAGGGGGAAATACACCAGAATCCCGGCAACAATACAACGGCGTGGCAGTGCGTAAATTTTCTGTGGTTTTTCAGCTCATTGCTGTGAACGGGAGTTTGCTTAGTTTGCACTCGACCCAAAAGCACACGAAGCAAAGTTTTTTTTTCCAGCTCATTTGTTTTGTCGCTGGTAGCTGTCGAGATTTAACCCCAGTCTTTTTGCCATCTGATGTTTTTTTTTATCGTATTGCGCTGATTTACACAACCAGACGATTTAAACTGTTTTAACCTCCGATTTCGCTACCCTCTCTCTACCGTGTTTTTTTTTTTTGCTGCCTCGAACTGGGAAGTTGAGCGATTCTCACGGCCACTGGAGACCTCGTCCCCACGGCCAGACAGACAGGCGGACGGACGAGCAGGCAGGCAGGCAGGGATTCCTGGTAGCACGGACTATCAAACGGGACTGGGGGAATTTTCCACATCTCCGGAGATCGTTAAACGAACTGAATATCAAGTCCCGAGCTGTGGTTGCTGCAGACGGACTACATCACAGACAGGGCCGGGTGTCTGTCACAGTGGAATACGGATTGTTTACACATTTCATTCGGGACGCGACTGCACGGATTTACCCCAGGACTCCTCGAATGCAGTAAAACTTCTGCATTTTTATTTATTATTGTTTGCTAAAACACTGTTTACCGTCGGGGTAAAGCTGCACAGCTACGCACCATAGAGGCCCCGCATGATTAGTTTGGTCTGACAAGTCATCGCTGCTACAGATCATTTTTTCCAGAGGAATTGCTCGTAAGAGGTTTCGCCTCGTGTGTGGACGTGCCTTTCCAGAGCCCAACAATTCTATAGTTGTCTTTTATTCATCAGCAGCATCTTCAGAATCCTCGGCCAAGATTAGACGGATGCCAGAGAAGGACACCCCAAGAAGTCGCCTTATCAGACTCTGGAAAATGTTAATCGGATATAATTTGCTGCAAATCTAGACCCGGAAGCCCAATGAGTGACACACAGTCCAGCTTCACTGACAGGTATGGTTAAAATATGGTACTGTCATTATTTTCTTGTGTAAAGACACTTTTTGCATTCTTTATTCAAAGATCCAGGTCTCACAGAATGTGAAGACACGTTTTTTTGTGTTATTGCAGTGTCCGCCAACCTTTTTTTGCGACATGTAAATGCCTCGTACTATTTTCACTAACTGGTTGTTAAGTTGTGGCAGATAAACACCCCTTAATACTATTACATTCCTGGTGTTCTGAAATATTTTCCTCCTTATAAAATCTTTCCACCCAAATTGTTCCGCTATTGATGATGGGATCATAGCCATTCTATTGTTCAGGTCTTTTGTTGATATGGGTGTGGATCAAGTGTAGGTAATAGCCGGATGGGGCCGTTACACAAATTCACCCACGGGCCGGTGTTGAACCCCAGCCCAGTGGTTGGGGACCACTGTGTTATTGGACACATTCTATTCCCCCAATACATGTATCTTTCTGTCTTTTTACTTACCCATCTATTAATCAGTCTCTGGACTTATCTGTCATCGATTTATTTATCGTTCTCTATATTCATCCTTCTTCAAAATACACCCAACGGTTTCTACCTCTGCCTCTGTTTTGCCCGCTAAATCTTTGTGTTCAGTAATAACTGTGCTACGCCGTCTAATTGCTAAGGCAGGGATACATCTTAATGGAAACTCTGCTGATCTCAGCATGGATAATGGAGTTCTCTGCAGACAGTAAAGTACCACTTGTCCCGGGAGTGAGAAGCCTGCTGCCACTGTTGGTGTGCCAGGGAGGGAACAACCATTCAATCCCTACACACGTTTCCACATCACTATTACTTCTAAGCCTTTAAAGCCGGCCTTCTATAACACCCATTAAAACAATCTCCGGATTTGGACAAAACCTCAGCCTTGTCGAGTAATCACCTTATCTTCTGTATCTGTCCACTTAAACCCAAAGGTGGAACACTCTTGGTGAGAGCTGCAGGCTGTAAAGTGTTATGGCTCGAAGTATATATACAGCATATACCAAGTCACAAACTGAGTATCTGTATTGGATTTTTATCTATTACATTTCTTTTAATTGATCAAAATGTATCTTTGTTCAGTTTCAGTCATATAAAGACAGGGATTTCATTTCACATTCATTCAAGCAGTGATGTGTAGAGATTGAAGGCAGTCGAGTCTCTCTCATCTGTCCAGAGGACGAATTTTGTAGAGTGATTACAGTGGATTTTAAGCAGGGGGAAGATTATTGCACAGGTTGGTAAATAAAATATTCTCCCAGCTGGAGCTGGAGGATAAAGCCCAACCCCAATTTCACATGACCCTTCCCCCAGAGCTATGATGGCAACAGTGGCTTTCACCAACTGCCATTGTGGTGCTTTTAATTGCTCTAGTTTTAATTATTAATCAGCACATTAGAACCACAACACTGTAATGGTATCGTGCACGATAGCGGAGTAGGCACATCCAGGCCTGTCCTTCTCTTCATTACTCATTACAACTTAACCACGTTACAGTTAAATAAATGTCAGTGGATAAAGATGAGCAGAGACATTTAGGGTGCTCTAATTTGGTGCCAACCAACTGAAGATGCTCCAAAAGTGCAGCAGCATCAAAAACACGGTGCAAACCAAATAAAATACAAAGCATTGTGATATCAGTCTGCATGTTTAGCTGAAGGACATGCTGTTTTAGTCCCTAGAAACAATCCACACTTAAGTTACAATTCTGGCTATTACAAAGGCACAGAAAATGGGATATGTTTGACAATTAGGGTTGCGGCAGTTTTTGACCATGGTTGAAGATAATAACAATATTGATCTGTGATGCTTTGCTTACTTATATCAAGATATAAGTTTGAAAGTGTGGTCTTAATGTCCCTGCCTTTTATTGTCTGTGTGTGTACAGTAGTGTGCATTTTATTTTTGCCAGCCTCTCTTGAGCACCAGTGTCCAACAGGCATTGCAGATATGCTTCCAGCTGATGGGCTCAGTTTTGTGTGCTGTTTGCTCTTTGTCATATAGAGTTCTGCTGATCTCCACGTTTTTCCCACCCCCACACTCTCTGAGGGCCTCCTGGGAAGTGGATCTAGTGACATCACTAATAGTAAACAATGGTGTTCACTTGCGGGGCAAACTGTCTGCAATACAGTGCTACTGGGCCATTACTGTAGGCCAGGTTCATATAAAGGTTCAAGGCTATACAGCTGTTTAGCTTCTTTGGCAATTATCTTTGTTTTTCTTTACCTTCTCAATCGTTACCAGCTCACAACAGGCCAGTCTTTCAATGTTGTTTAGTATCAGTTTTTGTGCTCTAAGGTGTCAGGTGGTGTTATTGAAATAGTTAATGATTATATAACTATATTACTATAATTACAGTAATAACATTTATTGGAAGCTATTAAATGTCATGATGGCATTCCTTCGATAGTAGTTGATGAAATGATTGTCACAGCTGTTGGAGACAAACTTTGTGCGTTTTTTATTCATTTAGTCTGAAGAGATCCTTTTTTTATAATCTTACCTCTGAACATCTGTATGGTTGGTTACCATTTACACTTCATCATCAAGTTCAAGGCACACAATCTTTGTGATATATTTGGTTGAGCTTATATAGAAAATAACAATGGTTTAAATTCACTAAAGTTGTTAAATGAAGAACAAAAAGGTTTATGAGATAAAATATTTTTTTGGCAATTCATATCTGTCTTCTTTGCAAACCCAATCTAAAGGTACACAACCTTAAGAACCTGAGGTTCTCTTTACGGGTTACAAGGATGGACAGGATCAGGAATGAGGTAATTACGGGGACAGGAGGGTTTGGAGAAAAAGCTAAAGAAGCCAGATTGAGATGGTTTGGACATAATCAGAGGAGGGGCAGTGGTTATATTGGTAGAAAAATGTTTGAGATGGAGCTACCAGGTAGATTGTAGATTGATGGAGCAACCAGGTAGATTGATGGATACAGTGAGGGAGGACATGGAGGTAGTAAGGGTCAGACTTGAGGATACAGAGGACAGGGTGGGATGGAAATTGCTGACTCGCTGTGGGAACCCTTGAAAAAGGGACAATCCAAAAGGAAAAGAAGATCTCTCCAATGTAAAACTGCTGTATTTCATATCTTCTTGCAAATGGCTGAAATGCAAAAAGCACTTGCATTACAGCAAATACATTCCCTCCTGCACTGCTCCACAAAAAGCTAGTGCTGCTTTAATTGTAAATATGGGCTTACTTGTCTTTTTATTCTATTGCTTCATAGCTTTGTACACAATTCAGGTCTTTGTGGCCTGAGAGGAAAATAATTTGGATAATTTCACCTTCAAGGTGTGGACGATTTGTTGTCAAGCTGTGGCTTAGTTTCATTGAAATATTGTAATCACAGAACTTGAACACAGCATTCTGCGTGAGATGCAAGTGGTTACTCATTAATGGTAATAGACATCCTACTCTCAGGCAGCACTATCTGACATGCTACTGTTTTATTACTCAGTTGATGCAGTGAGTGCAGAGAGAAACAGAGGGGAACGAGGACAAGCGCACTTTACTGTGCACTTACTGTACAACATAGTTTTCCTCATACGACCTTATATGCTGACATATCTGTTGTACACAGTGTTCAAAGAGGTCAGAGAGAAGTACAGCGAAACAGCATGTCTCCTTACGTCATGTTTGTTAGTGTTGTTGTTTGAAATATCCTTCCGTCGAAGTCAAAGAACAAGGCCTAAAATACAACTTTTGTTTGGTAAGGAGATTGCAAATGAAGTCGCTCTGAAGATTCACACTTGCGTGCCACTGTAGCAGGCACACACCAAGTCTCACCATACCCTTGTTGGTTTGTTTTATTTGCCAGATCGCAGTTCACGCCCTAATTTAGACACTATGTTAATAACGTCAGTCTTTATTTCCAGTCTTTGCATGAGCATTTCTCCCAACCATCATTACTGGGGTCATGCCTAGGGATGCCTGGTTCAGAGATATTGCAGTTTTGCCAAACAAAGGGATATTGCATGTTTCATTTAAGCCAAGATTTACCTTAAAACAAAAAAAAATTGAAAATGGCATTTAAAGCCACATGAGAAAGTCCTTGGAGTCTGGTCTGGAGTGTTGCTGGAGTTTGGTTCCGTCCACCAGATCTATGATACTGATTCTGGTTGACACCCTTCACAATTCTGCCTTGTTAGCCAAGAGAGCTCCAGGGCCCAAACATTAGTTTCACTCCACAAAGGACTGGATCACAACAATAGAGGAAAAAGAGGACAAGGAAAAAGAGCTGTCTTGCCTCGGTGTCATGCTCTTACATGTCCATGTAGGGATTTGGAGGCATGAACTCCATCAGAGCTTTTCACCAGACACTAGCATTTTTTTAAAGGAAGATTTAGTTATGCTGTGTTCCGGTTTTTATATGATCTCAGTGATTTAGCAGGGGGACACTTAATATTTCATGTACCGTAGTTGCAACGGTACAATCCAATTCAACTAAGCATTGCAGTTGCTTGCAGCTCAATGTAATTTTACCTTTTTTTTGCAGAGTGTGCTACCTGAGTTTACGGAAGCAGAATACTTTCCAGTAACCACCACTCTAACAGTAGTGTGACCATATTAACTTTTAACCCATCACCGTAGTGAGCAGGGGGCAGCCGGCTGAGTCAGTAACAGGGGAGCAGTGTGTGGGGACAATACCATCCTTAGGCACCTTAGTGGTAACTTGGCGGTAGGTGGATTCAAACCGGGGGCCTTGCAGACCCAAGTTTGTTTCCTTAACTACTAGGCCACCAACTGCCCCAGAACATAGATGTTCCCAAACCGGGGAATCGAACCTGGGCTGCCTCGTTGTAAACCAGGAATCCTAAACGCTAGACCATATGCGATCAATGATCAAATATCTTTTCAACATAAAAATATGTTTATTTTCATACCTTATGTATATAGTAATAATTAATTGTAGTAATTAATAATTATCGATCTGTAACCTAGACAATCCGAGTGTATCGGTCCAAAAAGCCCCGATTGCTTAAAATCCAGTAAAATGATGGTTCGGATTTTTTTCCGTGGATTGGTTTCCTGCTCCAGTGCCCCGCCCACTCATAGATGTTTAGACATAGACACGACATTGGCTGCTTCCTGTTCACTAGAACAGCGAGCTCATAGATACATGCAGTATATACATCTATTCACACATGTCTATGCAGGTTGTGCCACTTGGGGTGTGTGAACTGTGACGTCGGCTGATTTGATTGGAGTGCAGGTAGCGGATATTACTCTGTTCTTAGCAACAAATTCTTATTGAATCAAACTGAACCGAATCGACCAATCTGGATCAAATCGTTTTATATTTGTAAGAATCGTTCCTGTTTCGTATCGTAGCCTGTGAAACGAGATTTGAAACAGATTGTTATTTAAGTGAAAGACTCACAGCCCTAGTATATAGTATTATATGCCTGCGAGCTGCAAAAATGGTATTTTTTGTTCTGCACATGAATCGGAATCAACTAGGTTTTTTTTTTAAGATTTCAAGAGTTTAGGTGAGCTCTGAAGATAGAATGTGCTTAGCAGGATATCCGTTACCTTTCTCAGCTCTAGTCATTGTGTTGGAACATGACTAAGCTGTCTGTCTGGTGTGAAGTATGTCGCGTAATCGGTTCATAAAGACGTCAAGGATCATTCTCTGATCTGATTGCTTTGACATTAGCAATATAAAATAGAAATGAGCAGCATCAGCTCCATTAGTAGAGCTCTTCACTTTGCCCAAGACATAAAACTTCCGCCGTTCAAGATTTATGTGCTTCAGTTACATTTCACAGTTTCTCAGGTTAGATATAAACAAACAGAGCAAACCAAAGTTCAATACTCGTAATGCGGCTCATTTGGGCGTATTTTAGTGGACCAAAATCATGGATGCGAGTCAGCACTAGTTTGAAGAAAGCATTTAACCTTCTTCAGTCTTTCACTCCTGGTTTCTGCTGATTCATGGATGACTGGCTGACAACACAATCAATCAATCAACTCCTCTTCTCCATCAGATTCAGCTCTGTGCAGTTTTTTTTTTTTTTTGGAAATGTGCAGTACACATTTCTAAGTCAAGGGTGTAAGAAAAGAAACGTTTATTTTTTTGTTAGGCTGTGGGTTCTTTGATGCCTAGTATGTAGTGCCGCATGTGTCCGCAGAGTAGAAGATGGAAATGTTTTATAGCTCTGGAATGAGTGCAGTGTGAGTAACATGCTTTTACTCCTGGTTGCATCAGCCTAAATGTCGTGGCGTTGCATCTCACAGCTGTCAGTCCCCTAAAGATCTCTGCAGGACAGCAAATCATTTTAATCGCTTCAGGTGTCAGGACTTTCCTGGAAGACACTGCAGCAGATCTGTAACTATAATACTGACGTGCAGACAATCTCTTAACACCAAGGTGAAGTGAAGAGGAATTTTTAGAATTTTTTTTTCTTTTCCACAGACCAGAATCTTTGCTGTCTCAACAAAAGTATTTCTTTCTTTAATGTTTGCCATAGCTGTCAGTACCACCGGCAGTGCAAAATGCTCAGCATTCATAGCCACTTCCTTTACACCCGACAGCGTAGCGTGAAGAAATGTCTATCCCCCGGCCCTCATGTTAGGAATCTTGATGAGGTTTATTGGGGCAGAAAGGGCACCATTTTCTCCCCTGAGGCAGGAGCTGGAGCAGAGCTTTTGCTCCTGTCTGTCACACAAACTCCCTCTCTCTCTCTCTCGCACACACACACACACACACTCACACCTCTCTATCGCTTAGTGTTCCTCTTCCACTCGCTCCATTTGAAACAATATGTCATTGTGTGTGAGCTGCTGTATGCAGGCCATGCCAAAGTCACCTGTGGATGACATCAGTGGAATTATTGCTAGTCTAGACTGTAACGCAGAAAATATTTTTCTTAATAGGAGTATCACTGTGTGGGAGTTTTTGTCAATGGCAGGGAGTGGAAAGCACTGACATCATGCTGTCTTTGTGTTTGTCAGTGAACCCACATTGTGTGACTGTGGTTCACAGATTAGATATCAAGTGTGTGAATGCTGTCTGCCACCAACAGTCTTCACACAACTCACCTACTTGGCTTCAAAGAGTCAACAGTGTTCATGTTAACAAACAGTCAATCCCGAGAAGTTCTTGATTGGTCCGGCCTGGGGCGTCTGTTTGGACTCCTGTCCCTGGTACCTGCAGAGGTTCTAGAACAGGAATTTAAATATTGAATTGATCTAGTACATCGGTCTGAAACTCATAAGTTGCGGCCACTGCCCCCACTGTTATTCTGCCAAAGGGATTAGCAGTTAATGTTCAATACAGAAGAAAAAATGGTGAAAATGAAATTAAAAAATCAGTTTCTCACTGAAGTACAACACTTCATACAAGTCTTGTGATTCTCACATTCATCCACCATCAAAACATTTTTTATGCAATCTATAAATCGTGGGCCCCACTAACATTTAGTTTTCACATCAAGGTGTGGGCCACAAAATATCGCTCCACGGGCCGCAAGATTGAGACCCCTGATCTAATATATCTTCAATTATAAACATAATCAATATTTCCATGTCTAAATGGGAATATTATTTTATTGCAAACTATTTTTATTTATATTTATGGGTTGTGATGATCCAACTTGTTCTCCAGGTTTTAGCCCCACCCAAAAATACTGTCATTGTGTGAGACGTATGATGACACCAGTTCAGAATGACACTGTTACTGATTGGCATCAGTATTAACTGATGAACAACAGCGTGGTTGACCAGACACAGTAACAAATATTTCATAACTGACCTTTGGAAGTTTCCATTAGCTCCTACTAATTTGTTCAATATCCAGAGGAAACATTTACAATATTTGATCTTGAAGGGAATTTCTATTATTATTGTTTGTGAAGGTTTGATCTGTGCAGGTACACCATTTCTCCTGTTAGGCTCTAGTGTGTGTGTTTTCATTAGATTTTGTGATGGTTTCAGTGTCTCATCTCGTTCAACCCAGGTCCCTGCCTCTGCCTTTGGTCTGAGTCAAGCTTTAGTAGTGTGCACGGGTTATTGAATAACATTAAGTAGAAACATTGAAATTCAATTTAGTTCTGGTCAATGTTAGTCCTACAGTGGGCTGGCCTTTTTTTTTTTTTAAATCAATCCACAGTAAAGTGTTTGTGGTGTAAAAATACAGTGGTGACGTTGACAATGTGAGCAGAATGTAGAGTTCTAAAAGGCTGTGTGACCAGTGGAACCTTAAATGACATTAAAATGTTCATTATGTGCTCAGATGGCTGAAAACCTGTTTATAATCCCATTAAAAAAAGAAGCATGCAGGGACTTGAGATTGGACTTTACAGAGTTTGGGTTTTACTACGCTCTGTAAAAGGATATTGAAATTAGTGGTGTAAAATTCAGCTGAATTTGAACTGCCTCATCTTAACCTTACAGCAGTTCATGTAGTTGCATATAGTAATGCAATCCGTTAACTTTCTTTTTCACAGTTTGACACACTGTGGAATAAGAGTGTGTTCAGTGAGTCCCGCTCCCTCGGGGCCCTTCGTCTCCTCCCCCTTTCACGACTGTTTCTCGCTCCGTGTCTGGTCTGGTCTCTGCTTCTTTGCTGCTGCCACTGTTGCTGCAGTTGGCCCAGCTCTGCCACAGTTTTCCATCAAAACACCAAACCTCAATGGAGCATTCAAGCCCAGGCCCGCTCCACCACGGCCCCTCCCTCCAATCCCACCCAGCTCTGACTCGGCCTTCTTCTCCCTGCCTTTCTCACTCGCTGCATATTTAACAGTGTCATTCAGAAGGTGGTTTCAGAGGCTGGAACACTGGGACATTTACAGAGGGATGTGTTAAATTAGTTAAGTAACTTGATCAGATGGTGTTTTTCTGTAAGGGAAAAAGCATTTGTTTAGGTGTTTTATTTCACAAATGACTTTTAACTGCATTTTTTAACTTTTTTTCGCTTTTAGCTGCACCAAATCACAGTAACTCAGGGTTGGGGAGCTGGACAGTTTGACTGTCCCTGGTAGTGTCATATATAGAGAAACACACCCATTCACAGATACCATCTATTTAGACCAGGGGTCTCAAACTCAAGTAAATCTAAGGCCACCAGCCACACTGTCATTTTACCAAAGGGCTGCGTCATCTTTCAGTGTTCAAAACAAAAGAAAAGTTTTTATTAAAAAATCAGTTTCTTATAGATTTTATTTAATACAACAGCAGGAGTCCGTGGATCAGAGTTTGAAGAACTATAGGATTTACCATAAAATCTGGAGAGCAAATCTATAAAATATTATTATAAATTCAACTTTCGCGTCAATGTGAGGGCCGCAAAATATCCCTTGATTTAGAATGAACACTTAAAGGTGATCCTGAAATTCTTGCACACTACTGTAGTAGTTCATGCAAATTCTGAGGAGATTGAACGGGCAAATGTTCTTGCTGAAAGGTATTAATGCTTATCCTTATTTTATAAATAGGTTATTAGTACATATTGTTTTTTGTTCAATTATTTCATGATTAGATTTAAGAAACCCAACCACAACTGACAACACCAGATCCATTATTTTTCTACAGTTCCGTCATTATCTAAACTGCTATCTGCAACGTTAGTTTCTTTCACATCAGATAGTCCTGTTAGGCGGTGCACTTTTGTTTCTTGCGTTTCTGCCAATACCGTTTAATAGTGTTAATGTGGTGTTTCAGCAGAGAGAAGAGTTACTGCTGCAAATAATACTGTGCTGAGGTCACGCTTAACTGCCTGGATATTTATCGTGCAATTACCAGAGCTCACTGTATGTCAGGGAAACTGGTTAGCGGAAAAAGAAAATCGCTGACCTGCGAGTGAGACTCTTTAATACGAGCAGTCAACCTTGTGCAGCTCAGTGGTGCAGCAGTCAGACAGGAAGGACCAGATGAAGAGGGGACTAAAATCATGAATCTGGCCTCTGTTCACCGAGACTCTAATCATCTCCCAGGCTGACTTTCCAGAAGTTTGATGACACTGGTTGTGTAAACATGAGAACTCTGTGAACAGGCTGTGCTGTGCAGATTTCCACACAGGAAAATGTGATAAATGTGTTTTTTTTTTAATAGATTGAGGGAAACTGCCCCAGGAGAGAAAGCTGTTCGTTTTTGTTTTATTATTTATTTAAGTATGGAAACTGTTGCTACCTTAGATTTTATATGGAAACACTACTTTCGAGATGTAGGTTCACGTACAGCTGCTGGATAGGAGGACCAACATAGATTAGACATTATTAAAATACTTAAAAATAATTAAAAGAATTAAATATAATTACTTACATTTCTTTTACTCATAAAATTATAATGAATCATGTTTTCAGGAATGAGGTGATTAGACGGACAACACAGACAGTAAGGTTTGGAGAAAAAGAGAAAGAAGCCAGATTGAGAAGGTTTGGACATGTTCAGAGGAAGGACAGTGGATACATTGGTAGAATAATGATCCTAGAGATAGAGCTACCAGGTAGAAGACAAGGAAGAGATTGATGGATGCAGTGAGGGAGAACATGGAGGTAGTTGAAGTTAGAGTAGAAGATACAGAGGACAGGGGGAGATGGAAATTGTTGACTCCCTGTGGCAACCCCTGAAAAAAGGGACAAGCTGAAAGGAAAAAAAGAAGATGAGACTAGCTGCAGTATATTCTGCAGCTTTCTGGAGAACGCTGGTCTTATTTGATTGGTTCCTCTGTAACTAGAATAGATTTTCCTGTCCCCTGGAACTTCAGCTTGATAATGAATTGCTAATTCCCCAATTGATGGGTTTACCTTTTTAATCTAATTTGCTAAAGGCTTTGCAGCAGGGGAGAGATCTCAGGAGTGTGAGGAGACAGTGTTTTATAGACCCTAACTCCTCCCTCTTTGAAAACTGTGCTGTAGGTATTCATCAAATGTACATACTATTACGGACTATATTTTTAAACATATCCCTGATTGATCATTGATTAGGTCAGATTATATTTTATTTCATTGTAGTTTTATTAGCTTTCGATCAAAGTCGAGATAAAAATCAGATACTAGCATGTTATTGTTGTTGTATCACAAGTAACAGCTGAGGATGAACGCACAATTTCAGCTTGTTCGGTACATTTTAGTGACGTTTTTGTCTGTCTTTCATGTGTTTATGACATGAGAAAGTCCAATTTAAGGAAATCATACACATTGATATTTTGTTTCATGTCACTGAATGTAACATTAATACACCATCTGCTACCCTTCAGGCATTACCACTCTGCCCTCTTTTCATTTTTCTTTAGCAGCAAATAATGTTCAAGGACATGTTGGTAAATGCTAAGATGCTGTGGAAGAATGTGTCAGCTGTCTACCCAAATTTGACATGTCATGCTTTCATTCATTGTTGAATGATCTTCCAAAGCAACATCTCACTACTGACTTTTCCCTTCCATGAATCTTTGTGCATGCGTGTCACACTCGGAGTGTGTGTGTGTATATGTGTATGTGCTGCCTTTTCCATCTCCCCATTTGAGTTTTTTTTTTTTTTGAGAGTGGGCTTGTTAAATTCTCTGTCTCCCTCTTGCTCTCTCTCTCCCTCTCTCTTTCGGAGGCTCTGGAACTTATTACAGTCGTAGACCTTCTTATAAACGACCCATTCAGCTGCTCCTGCGAGGCTCTGAATGGGACGCACTGTCGCCAGGAGAAAGAGAGTTAATGCGGGCAGGGTAGTCATGAGACCACCCCATTATGGAAGAACTGGTATATCTGAGATATTTTAACTGTCCTGACTGATGTCATTGCGCACAGTTTTATATTATCTCCAATTCAGCTGAGTAAACAAGCTGGACAAGTTCAAGACAACGCCGTTTTCTTACTTTGAAATGATAACGTAAATAATATAGGGTTGGTAAGTTGCTTTTTTTTTGAAGATTTTGATTTATCTTCTGTACAAGATAACATGTTTGACCCTAAGGTGAACCCTGTTGTTGTTTCTTCTCACTCAGATGAGTTCCATCAAGTTACATCATCATACAGAGCTAGGTTCTTGTGAGAATGTTTTGCAAACGGTGGCATGTTTCAACACGTGATTTGGCTAGACCAATCAGGCAGCTGATTGATGACAACAGTCCAGCAACATGGCTGCCTCCAGTAGTCTCCTACAGTGTGACAAATGGATTCTAAACAGTGGTTTCTATACATACTGGAATGTTTTAAAAACTAAGAATTATGACAAACTAATTTACTATATTTTTTTATTTTGCCTAATTTAACACCACAAAAACTCATGTACTCTTAAAGATGCAACTTTTTAAACTTAGATTTGTATTAGATCCCTGTGCTTCAGCACCATACAATTACATAATATACTTCAGCACCATAGGATTAAATAGATAGCTGTAATATTAAAATAATTTTTTTAAACAATTGAACTGTAGGAAAGCATGGAGTAAACTTGCAAAAAGAGCAGTAAGTACGCAATGGTGATATGTAACTTACTTCAGGGAACTCAAACTATAACAGAGGGATCTACACACAATCCCAAAGAAATAAATAAAAGCAAAATAAGGTAATGTGTTAAAAATTGCGTTTTTGAAACAGACTTTGCTTTGAAATAGTGTTTTCAAGGCTTTGGGTTTAAATCCAGCACCTGTCAGGTTGCCACATGCTCTGAGTATATCACCGTACTGTGGGCTCATCAGCCACATGTGCTTGTTAATTAGAAAATCAATACAGTGTTGGAAAAAAAAAAGTCACATCAGCCTCCCCTGCAACGAAAAACATTCCAGTCAGACACTTAATTTATTACATTTTCCATCATCAATAATGCAACAATAAACGACGCAAAATGATGCACACTCATTGATACAAGATTCTAATCTTTTAGAACTTTTATTCTGGTAGGAGAAAGTTTTAGGCTGTGTGCACTTGAGAAATCCTTGTGTGCAGTTAATTCGGGTAGGAAAACTTTATAGGTAGAAAAATATTTTAGATTGAAAATTTCTGTTAAGAAATTTTATTATGGGATATTTTCTGTCCGTGAAAATAGTATCAGACATTTAACCGGTCCGTGGCGCAAAAACCGTTGGGGAACACAGCTCTGGTAGAGTGATGACGTGATAGTGAGGATTATGTGGAACTCCTAAGCCAAACATATGCTACGATGTCGATATTCTGTACCCATTAGTGCTGCAGAGGGTTTTTTTTTTATTAAAAAAGATTAATCACTGCTTTCTTTCACTATTACAGACCATAACGGCTATAATTTATATTTTTACCGGCCGCAGATATTGAGATTTTCCAGGAAATTCTTTAATGTATGTGATGGACTCATGTCATGGTACAACATACAAAGAGATCAGCAAGGATTTGACCTAAAAAAGCTTTAATCTCCAGCAGAACTACAGATTATCACAGGTTCTTCAGCCGGAATGAACTCGGAGAAACTGTCAGCTTTGGAACTTTTTTCTTTCTCTCTGTTTGTTGTCATTAATTCTCGACTGATCACCTTTTTTCTTTATCTTGCAGGTTTCCCAAGAAAGCAAGCAGGTGAGAATCTCCAACACTTTCATGCATTCTAATGATTCAGTATACACACACACACACATTAAAAACACACAAGGAGCAAACCAGACCTTGTGTGCTGCAACACAGAAGTCTTCAGAAATTGGACCAAACATACCCCACGCCCCACACCCGTGTACACACACACACACAGTGACTGACAAAGGGGTCCCTCTTCTAAGGGCGGCCTATCACTGCCTTTCACTGTGAACAGAACAGTGGCCTTTCACAGTTGGGGCCAGTATAGGAAGCCATACATACAGCCTCCCAAGGTTGAAGGGAAAGTCTGGCCTGGTGACACCTCCTCTCAGAGTGTCTTTTCTCCGGCCCTGCTCCGCACAGTGGCTCCTCGTCCTCTCTCACTCTGTCAAATTATACAGTAGAGACACTCGGCATGAGTCATACACTTCAAGCAACACTGTTCCCAGTGATGAAGTGAACAATTGTTGATTTTGTGAGTCATTCTGTAATTCCCTCTGAACCTCCACCAGCATGGAAATTGCACAGCCCATGTGTAGAACCACAAAATAGGACAAACACTGATGTTTTTGTGCCAGATTTCTTTTTTTATTCTTTTTGTGTTCTCATGTGGCTTTCCTCTCTTTGTTTAGAACCAGCAGCCTCGGAAAAGACCACCCCCCAGACAAGAAACCCAAAAGTGACAAAACTTCCCTCTCCTCCAATGAGTTTGACCCCACAGGTAAATCTGGTGTTTCACAGCACGTCATTACTCCAGTACTGTTACACTTTCTCCCTCTGTCACCTGTGGTATTATACACTTACACATACATACATGCTTGGTAATACAGGCAAGAAAAAAAAACCTCCACCTTACCTCGAGCCCTGTCAGTTGAACACCAGGACACAGTATTAAAATATTATTGACAAATAATGATGTAATAATGATAGTGAAAGATACTGTTTCAGTTTCCCGTCATGCAGTTTTTAAAGACTTAAAACCTGTTGTCAAAGTTACATGATAGATATGCCCTCTAGTAAAGTGGTCCCCAACCACTGGGCCGGGGACCGATCGGTGGGTGAATTGGTCCCAAGCCGCAATACGAAATATTTTCTCAGGGAAGACGACAACAATAAACTAAAAATGATACTAAGTCAATGTTACAAGATTATAACTTTATACAGCTTTGGTAGGAGGAAGTTATAGGCTGTGTGCACTTGAGAAATCTTTGTTGTGGCCATGCACACTAAATTAGGGTCAGGAAGATTTTATAGGTAGGAAAATATTACAGAACACAGAAAATTTTATTTTTAGGGCCGCGTCAGCTTTCAGTGTTTAATACAAAATATATATATATATAAACTCAGTTTCCCATATATTCTGTCTAATCCAACACTGAACCAGAAGGAGACTGTGAGTCAGGGTTTTGAGAACTATAGGATTTACCATAAACTGTGGAGAAGAAATCTATAAAATATTATTATAAATTAAACTTTCACATCATAATGGGGGCCGCAAAATATCATTCCACGGACCGCAAATGGCCCACGGGCCACAAGTTTGAGACCCCTGTGCTTGTCCAATCAAGTATCTGATTTATGACAACAGTCCAGCAACATGGCTGCCTCCATGGTTCCACGTAACGTTACTGATACAGAGGAATTGTCCCTGTAGTTTTCTACAGTGGACCAAAAGTATTTTGAAGTGTGCTTTATACTCATGCTGGAATGGGTTGAAACAAAGAACTACGACAAACTTACACAGCTTACACTAAAATAGTGAGGCAAATTCCAAGGCTTTAGTAACTAGAGAGTACTTCAATACTTCAAAAGTGTTATTTTAATTTTCTTCACACAACATACAAACAATCACAACTACACACAACCCCATAGAAGAAAGATAAATCTTGTACTGTTTTCTTGCCATGCTTTGTGATGCAATGCACTCCTGCCCTCTGCATGTTTGCGTTACGGTGATGTTTTCATTTTGGGGGATCCTGGTGAATTTCTCCTCCATTTGTATTTGTGCAGATTGGTGGAAGGGTTTGTGGGTTTTTTGGGCAGAAGGGCTCTGACTTTCTGACTTTTCATTCACTAAAAAATCATCACTTAAGACTCCTGCTCAGTTCACCCTGCTTTATAATAATAGTTGTATTTTTCTCCAGCCTTCATTGTTTCTTCTTCAAGTTCCTTTTTATTTGCTTGATTTCATCTATATTTTTTCCTGCTTCTTTTGTCTGTCCTTATTTTATATGTTTTGTTGTTGTGCGGTCTGTGCTGTGTTCTGCCTGGTGGGGGCTGTGAGCAGAAGCTTTGGTGGTGCAGAAGAGTGGCAGCAGCAGTGTACTAGCAGACGGAAAGCCCGAGTCCTGTGGTAAGAGAAGAGCTCCTCTCCCGGTGTGACAACTAACATCCTCACATGGTGCAGACCCTGCTGTGAAACACACACGGTGGTAGTGTAAATGATAACAATTTGCTGAGTAGTAGTGAAAAAACATTGAAATGGTGACATCACAGTAGACTGTACAGTCACACAGTTCCTGCTGGTTACATCATCAGGGCTGTCTGTCTTTTTTTTTTTTTTTTTAAAGACTTTTTCCACTGTTGCTGTTCACATTGGCCCAGGAACAAGGAGGTCTAAAAAAGGAAATTGTCAGATTTGTGTGAGATTTCCAGCCCGATGACATCTAGTGGCCAAACGGCCTCACCTTACCAGCTCTGAATTGACAAAACAAATTCCTTTAAGTCTTTAAAGTAATGCCAGTTTCTATTGTTGACAGTCTAGTTGATAGTCTGATGAACAGATAGAAGCTGCCAGACAGTTAGAAAAAGGTCAAATGAGAGATAACATAGTAAGGTTGCTCCTCAGTACAAACATTACTGAGAAATACTTTGGAGTCAAAAACTGGAATATCAGTCACAAAATAACATTACATAACATGTACATTTACTCATTTGGCTGACTATTATTGAAAGCACCTCACAGAGGATGATTAACATTATCAAGCATGTGGTTCCTCTTGGAATTAAACCCAAGACTCTTTGCTCTCTGCTTCTCAGGCAGCCATACCAACCACGATGGAACCAAATTAACAACATAAAGAAAAAGGGGTCAAACGTCATTCTATTTTGAGTTGTAGCACATTATTTTTTAGTTTAAAACCAAAAAGCCGAGAATAAACAAAGGCTCAGAATTAAAGGGATTATTTCACATTTTAAAGCAAATGGTAAATATTACAAAAAAGTTTTTCTAAAAACCTGAATGCACTGTATACATATGTTGACTGTAAGGTTGGTATGCTACCTATCATATTCCTACTAATTATGTAATAGACACATTTTTATCTTTTACCTAAAAGAAATACCCCATTAGAAGTCTGAGCAGTGTAGAAAATGTATTCCCAAAGAGTACAATATTCCTTATTTTAAAGCAGAATACAGGCACGTATGAACATATGAAAAAAAGCACAACATTTGTGTTCGATTCTTCAGATTTAAATGACGTTTTGAATGAAATGTCATTGACTCTCTGAAGTGTATCCTCTAGTGAATTTGAGGTTGGCCGTCACCTCTGTCAGGCCCTAACGGTCAAGTTATCCTCCAGAGATGGTCTTCTCACCTTTTTACTTAAAGATGCTGATTTTGAATGAGTTAAACCTCTGAATAATACATGAGTAACAATGGATTGAAGAGCCTGGTGTCTGGGAACAATCCGCTCTGTTCTGCCAAGCTTTTTATTTATCTATTTATTTCTTTTAAATGCCACCAAAGATCAATATTCAGGGCTGAAGTCTGCGAAGACATTAGCATGTAAAGGCAAATTCACACCCGTGCTGTAACCCATATGGCTCCATGTGTTTTTCTTGACACCCTGGCTGTCCTTTCATTTCCCTTCCCCCTGTTCCTTCTGCTCTGCCTCTGACCCTCCCCATCCCTGCCCCCACCTCAGGGCTTTTGGCTCCCATTCTCTCCATTCTCCTGCTGCCCCATGACACCGCACTGTCCTCCTGATCGATTCACCTCTGTGGTTGATAGTGCAACCTACAGGAAATCAGCGATAAAACATACAGAGCATCGAAGTAGAATCATGCATTCTTACAGAATTTTGCAGGATATGCATAAGAAAACATGTCTGCTGATGGAGAGAGTATTTATTTTTATGTTAATGTACAACTGCATGACTTTTAAAGTAGCATTTCACATTTTTTGCGTTTTCTAATGGCTTTTATTGATGCAAACTCAACTCATTCTATCCAAAATCTCATGACCTTCTGGTCAAACAGACTGACTGTTAACGTTTTGGTTTGGTTCCACTTGCAGGTCTGGTGCAGCGATGTGTGATCATCCAGAAAGATGATAATGGCTTTGGTCTCACTGTCAGTGGCGACAACCCAGTGTTTGTGCAGCTCGTCAAAGAAGGTGAGACGAGGAGTCGGACAGAGGGAGACGAATGTTTTGCGTTCGTCTTTTGACTCTCAGCTGCTCTGTTATTTCAACCAAGGGTGTCAAAACACATTTAATGTGGTAATTAATTTGTGAAAGTGATGTTGACATATTAGTGTTGAATCATCATGATCGTGCATGGGCACAGTGATGCACGCACTACATCCAAATCCACACTCCCTGACACTTGCTGTAAGACCCTGTCATAAACATGTTGCTATTTACACACTTCGAGTAGAAAAACAAGTTTTTGTTTGTGCAAAACAACCATTATTTTAACATACTGCTGTTTTTCCTACACGTCAAATCAGTCATGTGTTCAGTCTGTTATTATTTAACACAGCCTCACTGTTATAGTAGTGAGAACATAAAGTCACACTTCAATAATACCATAAAATATCTATTATGCAGTGATAAAGTATTAATATATACAAATATTAATGTTTTTATTTCTAGTGTTTATAAAAATATATATCTGGTCTGTGATAGAAGAGTGCATCTAAGGGGAAGGGAACAGTTTACAGGACAGTTGTGAGACCAGCCATGATGGATGGATAAGAGACACTAGGAAGAGGTAGAACACAGGAGAGGAGTAGTTATGGAGGAGTTAAAAATGCTAAGGCCTCTTTAGAGACAAGGATGGACAGGATCAGGATTGAGTTGAGACAACACAGAGGGACAACACAGACAGGAAGGTTTGGAGAAAAAGCTAGAGAAGCCAGATTGAGATTGTTTGGACATCTTCAGAGGAGGGACAATGGATACAAGAAGAATGATCCTAGAGATGGATCAGGTAGGAGACAGAGAGGATATTGATGGATGCAGTGAGGGAGGACATGGAGGTACGGTAGTAGTAGAGTCAGAATAGAAGGTATGGAGAACAGGGGAGGTGGAAAACTTTGATTTGCAGTGGCAACCCCTGAAAACAGGACAAGTTGAAAGCTAAAGAAGATCATCCTGTTCCAATAATAACCTCATGATTAGGTGTAACAGCAGTGTGTCTTACTCAAAACCTGTATGGCCCAAGACTTCTCTGTCGTTGAGACCTTGTGTTCAGTGACACCATCTCAAATGATCTGACTAATACACTACTGTAAATCCAAATTGCACGTTGTGAGCACCACACTCATTCAGACTATATTTGAGGCTGTTGGCAGCGGAGTCAGATCTGGATCTCATAATAACCCGTCTGCTTCTTAAATCCCTTTGTTTTGGGTGGAGCTGTGAAACAGGTTCTTCGCGTGTGTAAACACTGTTATGGTCTGTTGAAATAGTCACTTTGCAACATCTGGTCGGCCACTGACTGCTCACCAACAGGTCACACTTCATTTTTTTTATAGTTCATATTTTTCCCTCTTACTAATATTTTCTATTCTTTCTGTCTTCACCAGATGGCGCTGCGATGCGAGCAGGCGTTCAGACAGGAGACAGGATCATTAAGGTAGAGTTCATCTCCCTCTGTGACTTTGTACAGACTCAGGTGCAGTATAAGAGGCTGTACGCTGCCATCTGCTGGTCAGCTACAATATCTGCTGCGTGCTTTTATCCCTTATTGTTGAACGTGCAGATTTTTGTGTTTTGTTTTTAGTCACAATTCTATTACTTGTTTCAGGTTAACGGGACTCTTGTTACACATTCAAATCACATTGAAGTGGTGAAGCTCATCAAATGTGAGTCACTCGTGCACCTTATATTTTTATGCAATCATAAAGACAAGTAATTATTTAAGCTGCTCTCTTTCTTTTCCAGCGGGCTCTTATGTGGCCCTCACAGTGTTGGGGCGCCCCCCGGGGCTGGCCCACATCCCTCTGCCTGAGGCAGAAACTGACATGTTGGGTGTTAGCGTTTCTTCTCCAAGTTCCCCAGCAACAGAGCGGCCCTACAGTCCTCAGGACAGACTCTCGTCCACGCAACATTCATGGGTAATTCATGACTGACGACAGTCAGTTCTACTGATTTGTTTCTTATATTTTGTCCCCAAGTCTTAATTATTCATTTCAAGCATTAAAGGACTTCCGTTGTCATTTTTATCCTAAACTTCCCAAAAAGCGCTAGCATCCATCTTGCAATTTTCTATATTTTGTGTACACGAATACTGTTTGACACAGTGTTTGGTGAAGACAGACGCTATGGAAAATAATGATGTGTCGAAATGTAAACGGCAACCAAACCGACATAGTCAGAATTCACTTTCTTTGGTTTAAATTAGGGATGTCCGATATTTAAGTTAGACATTCTTTATTGATCCACATGGGGA
This sequence comes from Paraplagusia blochii, assembly GCA_016785265.1. Lineage (NCBI taxonomy): Eukaryota > Metazoa > Chordata > Actinopteri > Pleuronectiformes > Cynoglossidae > Paraplagusia > Paraplagusia blochii. Next base: position 165,398 of record JAFBJS010006224.1, read on the forward strand.
AATTGTTTTTTTGTTTTGTTTTGTTTTTCGACTTAGAAAGACTTTTTTTAGACATAGATTTGCCTGTATCCCATATTGCCTCTATGGCCAAACACTTAATTTCCGATACCGATATATGCAGGTGATTTCCCCTAAATTATTGCGATGCAGACAAAAAACGCATTCTATAAATCACTGTGTACAATATAAAAGCACTACTTCAAGATAAGTTGTAGCGTCTTGAACAGGAGAAATTGGCTGATTTTGGTCTGATCTCTTTTGCGCTAGGCTGTTTTTTACTTATTTAACGTTGACTCTTTGAGAGTCAGCTGCGTTGTTGTTGTTTCTCTGAGACCATTCCGTTTAGTTTTTCTTTACTTGACTGCATATAAACGTCCCCTGATAAAGTGTTAAAATCTTGCCCTCCACACTCACATGACCAACTCCTTGCAGTCATTAAGAATTACTGTTTTCTTATCCTCAAAAACTTCATACCACTGGCATTTAGTGTAACAGACAGGGACAGTGAGGTGGACTTGGGGTCAGGATGGTCCTAGTAACAGCACTCTGCATTATATAAAGGAGAAAAATGCAAAAAATGCACTGTAGTTTACCAACACAATTTGTAGACATAGAGTTCCATCAGCATTAAATCATGACTTCTGCTCTCATTACTTCGTGTGCAGGCCATGAAGGAGGAGTACAGTAAGAACCCCTCCCCGAAACTACTGAAAGAAATCCAGGAAGCTAAAAAACACATTCCTCAGCTGCAGGGTCAGCTCTTCAAGGCCACTGCGGCAGCACAGGTACTGCATTCAAGCTCCTTCCAAACTGGATAACGTATAAAATAGAGTCGTCCTCACATGTCCATTTTTCATTAACAGTGCTTCCACCAACAGTTATTTTTAATTACAACCTGTTTGAAGTTTGTTTTGAAGTAGTCGTCATCTGTGTCAACTGATGGTGCACAATTAAATGCCGCAATTTGATTGGATCCGACTTTTTGCCCCAAAATCGATTTCTGATTCTAATAAGATCTTCAGTTAAATATTCATTCAATAAATTTATCTCAATATCAAGTAGAATTTATGTGTGTAATTTAACTATATGTGCCATTAGGTGACTGCTATACGCAATACTTTTATTCAAAACTGACAGCAGTATTATTGTTCCTCCACCAGATGCCACTATGTTACCTTCACTCTTACATGTCATCTGTTGGAACAGCAAGTTTAATTCAATAAGGATGAAGCCATTACAAAATATGGATTAAAAAAAAAAAGATTAATTAAGTTTTGGATGTGCAAATCTTTTTTTTGCACAGCCCTCATGTCAGGTTACAGTGTACAATCTTTTATTCTTTGACATCACACTCTCTTCAGGACACACACACACCAGTGTTCCCTCTCTAACCAGTCACTGTGCAATGTGTTATGTCACGGCGGTCGTTAATTATCCCTTAATAAATGTGCCCATGTCCTTCCTCAGGAGGCTTCTCCAGGTGGCGATGCAGATGATGGTAGCATGTTTGAACCCGAGCACACACCCACCTCCAGGGGAGACAATAACACAGACATGTCCTGGAGCAGCACTCCCGTAAGTTCACACTGTAGACGTCAACATGAAATATGAGTTGAAGATGAGATGAATGAAGCAAAATGGACTTTCAATGATTAAGTAGAGGTTTGACTCTGTGGAGATGTCTCCAAATGGAAAAAACAAACAAAAAAAAACATTAGAATATGTCCCCTTAAAGCTGACTATGAAGAAATCAAATCATCCTTCTCTTTCAGCTCTAGATTTTTTATTCTAATAAAACAAATTTTGCTTATTCTCATTCTTTATTCTCGTTTTTAGAACCATGTATTTTTCTGTTAGTGCTAAAAAAACTATGCATAGGTTTTCAATCTTGGGGTTGCTGCCCAACATGTGGTCCCTTGAAATGTACGTCGTGCCCTGATCTGCCTACTCTGTATTTGCACAGATATATACAGAGGTGGAAAACAGATCAGACCCCTCAAAATTTGTCTCAATCTCAAATATTATCAAGAAATATTGGTGTAAAAAAAATCGTTTTCTGTTGTGGCTGTTTTAAACAAACAAACACAAATTCTTTGTACAATACATTTTCTAAATGTATCGTTTACAAGAAAAATGATCAGAAATAAGTTGTTGACTGTTTTTTAATGTCAGTTTTCAACACTGCCGGTATCAAAATCAACAAATAACTTATTAATTTGTTTAAAACTGAGCAACATATAAATAAATCTTCACATCATCAAATTAATATTAAGTAGTTCTGCCATTAATGCACAGTAGAGTTCTATGTGGCGAAATTTATGATGCAGTCACTGATCTTTCTGTTGTTCTTGTGCTTGAATGATGGTTAATACAACAATATGTTGTGTGTCCCACCTTCAGGTATCTCACAGATTTGGACCTGGATCTCCTGACTCTGTTTATTCGAGGGAGACGTCCTGTCCCAGCCCAAAGAGCACACCCAGAAACAGCTACAACTCCTGTCACTCACCAGAGGCAGAGGACACAACTGACCTGGTACAGCAGATACACTGCACCAAAGTCCACCTTTTGTTTGTGTATATTTTTGGAAATTTTGTACGTTTAAGTGTTCATGTTCCATATATATCCACATTACGTTGACTTTCTTCGTCCCAGGACTCCATGTCGCCAACTACAGTCAGCAGTCCCTCGTCTTCTCGCATCGTGTCACAAATCATTGGAGCTGAGGATGACTACTTTGACTCAGATCAGGAGCAGGTATTAAGTTTAAAATAAAAAAAATCATCCAAGGACAACGTTTATCATCACCTCTTTCTGTCTTTGTCGTTCAATACAAAGCCTTTTTGTAACCGTTGAGAGACCAAAAGCTTTTGTCCTGACTGTGTTACAGACAAATGGCCAGTGTAACTGCTTTAACAGTATTGAACAGCTCAAGTCACGACCCGCCCACTTGGCGGCCTTCCTCCACCACGTCATCTCTCAGTTTGACCCTGCTCCAGTGGTGAGACACACTACTATTTCCAGATTTATTACGTTTTTTTTTTTTTTTTTTTACTTTAGTTAGATTTATGATTTTTGTTTGCTGTACAGTGGGCACAACAAGCATTTATTTGTTAATTTGCACCAGTAAAACAGCAGCACATGGTGGCGAAACTTGGCCACTGCAATTGAACGATACTAATTGATAAAGAAATATTTTCTTGTTGCATCGCCCAGGGCTTTATCTCAAAATATCTCCCAGCAGCACTGTTATTTAGTCTACACCAGTGGTTCTCAACTGGTGGGTCCCAACCCAAAAGTGGGTTGAGAACCTGTTCTGAATGGGTCGCGAACGGCTGGTCAAAAATCAAATTAATGTGAATCAGCTGTGGAGCATTGGTTTTATTTTAGAAAATCTCTTATTTTGAAAGGCAGACTGTGTTAATTAATATGAGTATGTTAAAAGAAGAGATTTGAAAATTAATTTTCCTAGTTTGAATTCTAGAGAGTCGGTCGTCACTTAATGACCACAAAAAAATGTGGGTCCCAGAGTGAGACCAGCTGAGAACCACTGGTCTACACAACTGTTGTTATCGCGCAGCCTGGCGGACTCTAGTGGCAGTTTATTATAAGTTCTTATCTTCTGCCCTCAGTTGTGCTACCTCTATGCTGACTTCTACAAGCAGACCAACTCCAAAGAGACCAGACGAGTGTTCATGGACCTGCACACCTTCTTCATTGATAGGGGAGCAGTAAGTGTAGAACTCTGGGGTTGGGTTACAGTTGTCTTGCCCTGGAGTGTGTGTTAAATAGAGAATAAATGTAGTGTTTTAAAATTCATGATCCATCACACTGGGTACTGTCGGGTGAAAAATTGTTACGATTTTCTGACAACTGCAAGAATTAATGGATCATTTACTTCTGAGTCTGTGGTCAGAGTTTAACACTTTATCTCTTTTGCAGAATTTAAAAGTGGTCGTCCCTGAATCCATCTCATCTGACCTGGGTTAGTATTCAATGGAAAAATCATCTTTGCAGCACCTGATACACCTTATACTATGATTTTGTGTATTTTACCATTAACACATTCAATCTCTACAGACCGGCGACGGACAGAACTTATCCCGGAGGAAATCAACAGACAACATGTTCAAACTCTGCAGGACTCTCTGCTCCCTGACATTCAGAGGAACCTTGAAGACTTCAGGTCAGTTTCAATACACCCTGTTTTTTACTGTTTTTCTTAAATAATTCTATAAATTCATTGTTAGTCGGCAGTGGTGGCTTAGTGGTAAAGGAAGCGGACTTGGTTCCGAAAGGGTTAGGGTTCGAATCCACCAGCTGCCAGGTTGCCACTGAGGTGCCATCCCGACACACATAATTTCTTGTGGGCTCACCACCCACAGGAAGACTCACGATATAAAGTATTGTGATGTGGGTGGTGCCAGCTAAGGCTGCTTCATTAGCGTGTTCCATCCAATCGTTCATTCGTCGCCATCTGCTTGTCCGTTGCCGGGTCGCAGGGGCAGCTGGCACCACCCAAATCACATTGCACCATACTATGAGCCTTCCTGTGTGTGGTGAGCCCACAAGAAGTTATGTGGTTCCGAACGGTGCTGTGATAAGAGCAGCTCAGACCCAAACCCGCTTCCTTAACCACTGGGCAACCACTGCTGACTACAGTATTTCAAATGAGCTACCAAAAAGGGGGCGCTAGAGAAAATAAATTAGAAACCACTGTACCTAAGAAGTTACTGAATCCACAGTGTTGCGCTAAACTTCTTGCAGAGAAATTAATCCGTAGTTTGATTCCCAGAAGTGTATTTCCCTCCTGTGTCTTAGCCTGTATTGGTTGCAAAGATTTCAACTGTAAATTTCCCCATTGTGGACTGAGAAAGGGACTAATTTTTTTTCATGTCCCGCCTGCTGTTATCATGATTTTAAGCGATTCTCTATTTTGTCGAGCGTCCATTACATCAATGTTACTTCTTGTTGACGCCCACAGGCAGAAGCGCAGCATGGGTTTAACGGTGGCTGAGGTGGAACTGTCCAGACTGGACCAGGAGAGAGTCAGAGACCGTGTGACTCTGGAGAGAGAGCGCTCGTATGCTGAAAACATCATCACCAAGATAGAAGACATTCTGTAAGTGCTGCAGACACACACAGACAGGTGGCTGCTGCTACTGAGACAGTGATAGTTATCACCTCCTGTGCTTAGATAACCTGTGATGTTTCTCTGTTGTTCGTAGGTTAACTACTCAGAATACAGAAGAAGAAAAATGGTGAGCAAACTTTTCTTACATAACTGGTAGGGGTTTTATAGAGAGTCATGTATTTTAAAGCTGGGATCTGGACCAATTGTGACACATCGCTGCGTGTTGGTGTATAAGTCATAAAAGTCAGATGGAGTGCGCTGCGTCTTAAGTGTCTTCACTCCTTTACATTATTCTTAGCTTTTTCTCCGTAATTGCTACCAAATTATATAGATAGCTGAGCCCTTTATTCTCTACTCTTCATATATACTGCTTGACATTTGATCAAGAAGGTCAGACATGGAGTTTGCAACACAGTTCAGCTCATCACCAGAGAAAAGACAGATTTAAACTGGGAAAGGTCCGTTTTAAAAAAAAAAACAGCTAATTTTAGACTCACTGCAGCAGATACAAAGGTTTTATTTAGCCAAAACTATCTTCTCCTTTTTCTTTCCACTTGTGCCTTTTTTTTTTCAGGGGTTAACATAGCAAGTCAACAATTTCCATCTACCCCTGTCCTCTGTATCTTGAACTCTAACTCCAACTACCTCCATGTCCTCCCTCACTGTATCCATCAATCTCCTCTTTGTCTCCTACCTTGTAGCGCCATCTCTAGGATCATTCTTCTACCAATGTATCCACTGTCCCTCCTCTGAACATGTCCAAACCATCTCAATCTGTCTTCT
>JAFBJS010006224.1:180639-195047 GCA_016785265.1 Paraplagusia blochii
GTATTAGCTTCTGACAGAACTGCTGCTGCTGCCTGCTGTGCTCTGGGCAGCTCTGATCTGCCTGCTCTCATATCCTAACAAAGTCATGAAGTTCAACATATACTGTACAATGATCCAGTTGGAAGGTTATGCATAACTTTAGTAAATAAATGGTGCCATGAAACATTCAAACAAGAAGTGGAACTGGTGTTGTTCTTTCTATTTCATTGACTCAAGTAAAGAAATTAAATATAAAAAATATATTTGGAAATAATGATTATTTCTAATCAGGACCTGACTGAGGCCTTAACAGGATCTCCGACTTTACAACATATTGTAAATTTATAATTAAGAGTTTGCCATTAATGTAGGTGTTAATTTTGGCCCCGGAACAGATACCAGATAAATAATTTCGTAGTCATCAGTACATTCATTAATTAAGCTACCAATAAAAAAAACCAGAGTGGACTTAAACACATCGCTCTTTAGAGATGGATAGATTGGATGTTATTATTCCCTCAGGAGTACTCAACGGGGGAAGGTAATGGGGGAATTCACTGTCACTGTTGAGTGAAAGATTGATAAATTGTGATGAATCAGCCTTATTTTTCATAAAATCCTACCAAAAAAGATGCAAATAACATGAAATCCATGTGAAGATGATGATGACGATGATGATTAATAAGTTTGTGGGTCAAGTATTCAAATGTGATATATATATATATATATTTATCACATTTGAATACATATATATATAGAAATGGATGACAGAGCAAAGTAAAATGTGCAGTTAATGCAGTTAATTGTATTTTTTCCCCAAATATTTGTTGTTTTTTTTACACTTTTCCATCATCTTCCTTGACCAGGAAATGGCTGTTTGCCTCTATACACGACTCTGTTCTGCTGTCCTTTAAGTTTAACTACATTGTCGATGTGGCCCCCCAGTGATGAGCCCCCCCCCCAGTGTAAACGACAGTGACTTAAATGAGCTCGCCAAAATATTGCCCCAGTTCTGTAAAAACTCTTGGTCTCCAATGGTAAAAAAATGAATAATGCACTTTTAAAATGTTAATACCAGTGACATTGGCTCACCTAACTTTTGTCACATAAATATTTCACATTATCAATTGCCACAGGCTCATTCTTTTTTAACACATGTTTTTGCTGCTCTCTGCCCCAGTTTCTAGGATTTTATATTTCCCTGGTTTATTATGGAATAATTTAGCTTTAAGAGTTAAATTACCTCAATTAGTTTTGTCCAAATATTAACATTTTTGGCAAAATAATAATAAACTTTCAGTCACGTGCCCATTCTGCTTTTTTGGCGGGCAAATTAAGACGCTCATTTTGTCATGACATGTCACCATTTTTGAGAAAGTTGGACGTGGTGACGTCACTCCTACCCATAGTCCGTTGGGAAAGTTCGTACCTTCGCTACCAGGTGTCAGGGGCGGCAGTTACCTCGACTGCTCCATACTGTCAGCCGTCCTGAGGGCAGTGAGCCCGCTGGAAGTTATGTGGGTCTGGACGGTGCTATGTTCTGAGCAACTCAGTAGCAACCTGGCAACAGGTGGACTCAAACCTGAAGAACTTCCGGACCCAAGTCCGTTTACCGTAAGTAACGTTAACCTCAGTCATGTCACGGGTGTCTGTTTAATTCTGGTTGTACGGTGTGGTTAATGAGTTGTGGGTTGAGGCGCAGCTGCGGTTCAGTGGTTGAGGTTGTTGGTCTGCCATTGCTGTGTTGTACCTGTACAGACGGTGTGCTCGGTATCTGATGGGTTAGTCATTGTTAGTACCCCTGGTACCGACATTTTCGTTTTGTAGCTGTGAGAAGAAAAGTTCTGGGAGATGAATGTCCCAACTACAGGAACAGGAACTGCCTCAGAAAGACTAATAACAAGGAGTAGAGTCCAGGGCAGCAGAGAACGTTATGAACATCTCCAGCAGGTGGCAAACTTTCACCGTGTACATGATGTTGAAATGACCCGCACCATGGAACCTACAGGGACAGGAGATGGTGAAAGGCTGTCTTGTGTGGAAAGGCCACTTTAGAAGATTAAGAGATTAGAGATTTTGAGGTTTATGGTTGAAATTAGGCGCAGACGGTAATCCTGGTTGTGTGTGCGAGGGAGAGAATTTGACTAGTCCACTGCAAACCATGAAAAGCTGATGAAGATCCAGTATATACCATCATCAGTAGTACACATTTTGTGGTGCAAAAATTCTAAAAAAAAAAAAAAAAAAGAAAAACTTCTGTTTGCTGTAAAAATGTGATGTTAAGTGCTGAAGCATATAACAGTTGATAATGAACGGGGACTAAGTTTTGCACAATCGTGGCCAAAGTTTTTGACTCGCTGGCCACTCTTGGTCCCAAAATTGGACACACTATCAAGGTTAGGAACTAGGAGGTAGTAGAGTGTACACTGGCTTGTGCTCCCTAGTGGCTGCTTTAGAACAGTAGTTCTCAACTGGTGGGTCCTGACTCAAATGTGGGTCGCAGACCGTTCTCAATTGGTCAAGAACTACTAGTCAAACATTGTAATAATATGATTCAGCTGTTGAGCTGTTGCATGTGTTTTATCTCTTTTGAAAGTCAGGGTTTTTTTTTTTTTTTTTAGAAAATGTATTTGCTTGGTTTGAATTCTACTAGTGGGTCACGACTTGACCACAGGAACATGTGGGTCCCAGATTGCGTGCATTTGAGAACTCTTGGTTTAGAGCAGGGGTGTCAAACTCGATCCTCGAGGGCCGGTGTGGCTGCAGGTTTTTGTTCCAACCTATCCAGTGCAAACTATTTGCCCAATCAGCTGTCTGGAGACTCAGATCAGTTGATTGAAAATTCAAGTCAGGTGTGCTGCTGGTTGGTTGAAACAAAAACCTGCAGCCACTACGGCCCTTTGTGGAACCAGTTTGACACCCCTGGTTTAGAGCATACATGTAAACTAAGTTAAATTACACATGGGGAAAAAAAAAACATGGAGATGAGGGGAAATGGCAAAAGTATAATCACAATTAGGGCTTTGAACCAGAATGTTTGCCATTGCCTGAACAGAAACATTTTTTAAATTATTTATAAAGAGTTTTTGAATAGGTTCTGGCTTCTTTGAATATGTTGTCTCATGGGATTCTTGATGTCTTCCTATATAAACACATAAAGTGACAAACACATGCAATTGGTTCGTTTGTGCTTTACCAAAGACTGATATTGCATTGCTGCCCATTTACAATATTCAATGTCCATCAATAACATTAGCCCATCATTAACCTGGACAAATATATTGATATCGTGTTTGGAACATTTCCCATATTGACAGACATACAATATTGACCTTTCAGATGAGACAGTAGTTGGTAGTCAGTCCTCCCCATATAGTCTGATGGTCCACCCACTCTCTCCATTCAGTCAGTGAACGTCACAGGAAGTCAACCTCATCAGGTCATTGTAGACAACCATAGACTGGACTAGGAGACCGATGACTTGACTGTTGGAAGGGTACAAAAGAACAAAATTAAATTGGTATTGCGTTTCTTTTCCGGAACAAAAACAAAAGTGTCTTGTTAAGTTTCTGTTCCAAGCGAAATGCCAAAAGTTTCCGGTTTTCATTTTTGTGCCTTGATCGGGTTTACAACCTGGATTGTAATGCAAATGAATTTGATATTTCGGACATGTTTGGCAGGGATCGTAAACAGACCTACACAGGCCTCATCTGGACCCCGGGCCTTAGTTTGCCTATTGCCTAATTAGGGAACAAAAAGAGTAGAATGGAGAAGGAAGAGAGAAAAAAAAAATACTTGGAAGATGAGGAGAGAGGCGACTGTAATTGCCTGGTTTTCACACACACACAGCTGTCACTGAGTTAATTGCACCAACCAGGACAAAGCGGCAGAGAGGTGTCACTCATTTTGGGGCGTCCAGGAGAGCAGATCACGCCAGGCTGTGATGACACCAGTCTTTGTCCTCCTCGTCCACCTACACAGGTACAGAACAATACTGCTCTTCAAGGCGGTTTACTCAGCTTCACCCTAAAAGCGGACTGTGGCGGTGTTCCTCATGTAGAACCAAAAGCCCACAGCTGCATCATTGTTCTCACCCACCAGGCCTTTAAAGTTGTGTCATCTTTAAATATAGCCCACAAACCTTCACCCACATGGTTTTGGTTTTTTCGCATACTGTTTTGCATACAGTTTGGACTCGTATTCAAGGCTGAGAATCCAGCTGAGAATTCTACTTGTTCTGTGCTGCTGCAGAACATTCACTTGTGATTGTTGCGCTGGTTGCCATGGATTTTTACCTCAATCAGGGATGTCTTGAAATATGAACTTTCTATTAAATATCCCAATATTATCTGTACCAATTAGTCATGATTAATCATGATTTAATAAGCTTCAACATATCAATCCAAATATTATCATACGCAATAGTGAAAATGTTGAAACAGAAAGTTATCATAGGATAGAATTTAGTGTGTTTTTATCATCTGTTTTTCTCTCCTTTGCATCTAATACAATAAGGAAAAGGAAAAAAAAGAAACATCTACTGTAATTCCCATGTGTTAAACTTAAGACCCGGGGACCAAATTTGGCCCGCCAAGTCATTTTTTTATGGCCTGTGGAGGCATACAAAGACTTTGCAACAAAGTCTGTTAAACTGATTTTATTTCACAGCAGCGGGCAGTATTTATTTGTTAAATAACTAATAATTAAGTCTCTCCAGTTATATTTATAAGTAGGATATTGAGTCTCTCTCCAGTCCTCCATTTACGACCGGCCCTTTAAGAAAACTGTACTCTTGATGTTGCCCCTCAGTTATAAGGAGTTTGACACCACTGATGTAATTGTCAAGGGTGAAAAAGTAAACTGTAAATATTTCCCCTTCTCCAGGTATTAAATGTAACGGCTGTGCTAGGGTCTCTTGTGGCTCCTAGCAAGATATTGCTAGGCCCACCACCCTATCAGTGCCTGCAAAAATTTTGACCGGGCCCTCTAGTGGCCAGCGCCCCAAGCAACTGCCTGACTCGAATGTAGATTTTTGGGAACATTAAATCTGGAACAGCCACTTATTATCATCAACACATGAGAAAATAAATTAGAAATAAAACACACATCAGTGGTATTTACCTTTATGTGTAGCCTTTCCAGATCCTTTTAATTCTTTTTTTTTTTTTTGACTGACAAAAAACAAAATTACTTTGCTATAATAAAGACCACGCATCACTAATACTACAAATTCAGCCCATATATGAGGCCTATATACTGCTGGGCCAAATCTAGTACATATTTGATATGATCTTGTGGGCCCAATATAATTACACTGTGGGCCAGATTTGGATCCCGGGCCTGAGTTTGACACCTCTGATGTAAGTCTTGAACTTCAAGGTTAAAGATTACAATGCAGGGCTGGTGCTATTGAAATACAAGGATGAACATGGACAATAATTAAAAGATAATTCTGCATTTTGATTTCATTCACTTGCATCAACAGACATTGCAGTCTTTGTTCTTTGTAATGCAGTAGTGATGATCAGTTGTCCACAACTGGGGCAGCTCTCCTCACAAGCTCCTGCTGATGTGGCAAAGTCACACAGGACTCCTCATATAGTTCATTCATATACTTAGTTTGTCCTTTATGTGGAGGATCTCGACCGTACCTGAAGTTGCTGAAAGGTCATATCACTTTCAGGTTGGCTGAGGCAAAAAAAACCAAATGTGTGTGTGTGAGTGTGTGTGTTTCTGGTGACATATAATATATGATTCTAGAAAAACTTCATGCTAGTTGCCCTATTACCCTGCCTTATTTACCCTAAATATGACATGGAATACTGAAAATCTTCAACTTTTTTTTCTGAATTTGTTATTCTTATTCTTAAATGTGCATAATTGGGGAGTTCGGGTTTTATTCGTCGCAATATAGCTGCGCCTATGTTTACACAGGGTGGTCCATTAGGTGCCACCCTTTATCATAACATCTTCTTCCTGACGTCTCTGAACTACAGAATCTTAATTTAGTAAAAAGGACAACTCATGCTACTGTAAGCTCACAGCAACAAACTTGTGGCACAAAATCCTGTTCATTCTTTATGACAAGGCAGAATAAGCTTGTCCAGGCTGTAATAATATTTTGGTTTTCAAGCCTCCTCATGTTTTGTTCTTTTCACATCATATTTACTCCCACACCTGACAGAAAAACTCTTTTTTTTAATGTAATTTTTAGCTGAGGCCCATTCATTGATTAAGTGGCATCTTTTTTTTTTAGGGACTCTATACATGCCTGTCTTCACCGTATGATCGAACACCAAGTGACACGCTCCGATTTGAGACAGTAAATGCTGTGAGTCAGCAGTTTGATTGACACACCCCTCAGCCTATGTCAGCCATCACCTCATCCTTGAAGGGGATTTAACATTGATTGCTGTGGACAGCAGTGGTAGTCTCGCCATAGACAAGTAGGCAGATTTAAATGAAATGAAAAGTTTAATGAAAAAGTTAAATGAAAGTACACCAGTACAAAATCTTCTGTTGGTTTGACGGGGGGGGCAATAACTAAAATTGCTTTTCAGTAGAACGTAAACTTAGAAATGTGGTCGCACCATCCTCATCAATATGCTAATGCTGCCACAAGTGCGTCCATTACCTTGTTGCTAATGTATGCAGGTCCAACATGTTCACAGCTGCCTGAGCTGCGGCCGCTGCTCGTCCTGCGCGTTGGTCCTGAATTGATTAACGCTGTATTGTTCCTGCATGAACAGTTACTGCAGCAGGTATTGTGTTCATCGCCACCATCTATAATAGAGGCTTCCAACTGTCACTCGGCATATCATGCACAGGAAGAGTCTGGTTCCACGTGCTTCATTTCAGCATTTTGCAAATTGAGTGTGTATTGTTGTTCATCAATATTCATTGTCGTTTATTCTTTGGGTAAAGAGAACAAACATAGAAGGAGGGTGAGAGAAAAGTGAGTCCCTGCTTAAACAAGTGACACAGAAATGTGGCATTGTTGTCAAACTGTGTATATAAATATCACATATGCCATCTCACACTAATGTGTATATATATATATATATATATATGTATATATATATATATATATATATATATGTATCTTTCCAAATCACAGTTATTTAAACTATTCCAAAAGACATCTCAATATTTTTTGAGCAAAAAATTCATTTCTTTTCAATTCAAATTTTTAATTACTGAGAAGAACAACAGAAGCACCAAATTTCAGCCATATAAATTAAACAAATTGTTTTTAAATCTGTAACTTTGTAGTGCAAAGTTTGCAATCAATCAATCAAATTTTATTTATATAGCCCACATTTACATAAAGTGCAAACACAGGAATATAATGTGTACAAATGTAATGTGAGGTGGCGTATGTGATTTGTTTACGTTGCTGAGATGTTTCCTATGGCGTGCCTTCAGCGAGAGACAATTTTTCGCAACCTCCATTCGCTGTTCCGCAACTTGGTTTAGCTTGGATTTTATGTATTCTTTTCATTGACCTTCTTTATGTGATAATGAGGTTTGTTGTGTTGGCATTGGGTGCGGGAACAATCCTTCAGTGCAGTTGGCTAGCATATGGACGTCTTCTGCAGACGTAAAACATCTTTTTCGGTAAAAGTGCTTCTTCTTGGGCTACCTATTAGCTCTCTCTCTGTTGCGACACCGAGCATGAAACTTCAACCTGTTACACGTCCATCATTCAGAACGTCTGAGGTAATTAACGTAAAGCCTCGCCATGTCGCAAAACCAAAAGACGAAGTTTATTTTGAAAACACTTTTTCTTTAATCCTCATTATTTTAACTTATATAAACTCAGAGTATGCATAGGGACGAGACAACACAAATACAATCGTAGTAGGCTATCGAACCAAATACTTTGTGTGACATTTAATTTTTTAAAAAATTGAGACAATATAAATGATAGAGGAGAGATGGCATGACATATATTGTGGGGACTTTTGAATCGTTCCCAGGATATATATCATTATATCGCCCAGCACTAATGTACAGTATAAAAATCTGGGGAAAATGTTTTCTTTGTAAGAACCAGCAGTTTAGGTAACAATATATTCCAGCTCCGCATGCTGTCAGAGTCCGGCTAATCACATTTACTATTTCCTATTTAGATAATAAGATTTTTCAGCCAAAACCACAGTGTTTAACAAACGAGCTCAGGCAGCAGTGTGGTAGTAGATATTGAGCAGCTGCCCTGTCTCGACTTTGGCACTTGCTGGTAACTCAGTGGCTGTGGGGGCTCCTCAGGGCCAGCTTCATGTTGTCAGGACTACTGGTTCATGTGGTTCAGGACAGGGTCAGTGGATGAGTCATAAGTCCATTAAACAACTGCGTAAAAATCACTTGTTTTCTTCTTAATTTTCAGCGCAGGGTTAAAGTCGACTTGTTTGCATTTGCCATAAATCACTGTCTGTATGTGTGTCTCTGATCGAAAACTATTACAATCCAGTCTGTGAAAAATTATATAAATAAAATAAATAAGTGAAAATAAAGTGGACTGCTTCCAAAAAGTTAAAGTGGAATTGAAATAGCTGAGTGTTCAGACAGTGATTTATGAGACAGGGTGTTTTTTTTTTTTTTTTTTTTTTTTTTTTTTTTTTTTTTTTTTTTTTTTTTTTGGTGTCAGGGAAAAGTGTTTGTCAAAGTAGAAATATTTTTACATCCTTGTGTGGGTTCAAAGTATAAATATTTGATTGAATATACAGTATATAGAAGGGTTTTTTTTCTAACTGTATTTAAAGGCAATTTTTATTTATTTATTTATTTTTGTTTTGGTTTTGTGTGAATCACTGTGTCTGGATCTGACTTTGCCAAAGGCACATCCCTTAGTGGGGTGAATGTCACGGTAAATCAAGGACATTTGTTGCCTAGTAATACTTCACTTTGGTTATAACCTGTTTCCCAAACAGCAAACTCTGACCTTATGGCATTGATTTTCATGCAGCAATTCTTCTCCCCCACTTTCCTCCCCTTCATCGATGCTGGGGCCGATGGAAGATGGATTGGACTGAAGATCAATTTGTTCTCCACAGTCTGATTAATCCATCGCCTCTCCAGTAATCACTGTCCAGAGCAAAAACAATGAGCCAGGAGAGACGTGGAGGGGTTGGTTAGGCTGACGCTGAGAAATGAAGTGACTCCTTCAAATGGGAGGAATATGCTAAAAACTAGCCTGACTCAGTCGTCCCGGACATCGAGTCCAAACTACTTCAATGTGTCACGTTAGTGGCCTGTGAGAAAACAGGTGTGCTGTCGAGAAATGCCCAATTCCAATTAATTATTGAAAAACAATATTTTGGTTAATTGGTTTTGCGTCACAAGCGGAAAGTTTTTAGTTTGATTCCATTAAAAACCACATAATTGCTAATAATGGCGCATTTCCATCACTTCCAGCAGGTGGCAGCAGATGGTTAAAGAGAGAATGAACGCAAAGTAGACGCGAGAGGATTTTTGTGTCTTTCTTTAATTGCAACTTATCGGTGTCGTGTTCAACCTCACTGGCTCAGCCTTCACATTGAGTAGCTAAATTGTGAATTAACCAACACTAGAACAACACTAGAACAGGAGCATCGAACTCAGTACGGTGGGTGGGCCACAATTAAAAACTGGCATGAAGTCGCTGGGTAGACTGAATACTTATTGAAAAATAAACTGTAAATATTTCCCCTTCTCCAGATAATAAATGGGGTGCTGGGGTCACTTGGGGCTCCTAGCATGAAATCGCTGGGGCCCCCACCCTATCAATGTCCGTACCAAAGAAAGATTTGACCAGGCGCCCTGGTGGCCTGAGCCCCAAGTCACTGCTTGCCTTACCCGGCTTCAAGAAGTGCGGTGCCTGATTATATGTTGATTTTCTTTTTTTTTTTTGATGATTAAAATGTGAAAACACATGAGAAAATGAATCAGAAATAAAACAGTCATCCAAGCATTTATCGGTAGACTTTCCAGAACCTGTTAATGTTGTCATGTTCCCTACAGACCTATAACAAAGACCATGTATCACTATATATCCTACATACTACAAATCCTGCCTGTATACTGTGTAAGGCCTGCGGGCCAAATTGTAATTACACTGCGGGCCAGAGTTTGACACCTATGCACTCAAAGGTCATTCTACCACATTTGATTTACTTTTCCATTTTAACTTTTGAGGTGTACCATTAAATCTTTCATATATACTTTAAATTATGTTCATGGCTAGAAACATGTTAGGAACACTGGGTTAGGGTTTGTGACGTTCCAGGGTGGAACTCTGCCCCAACATGTTTTAACATGTATTTGAACAAAATAATAACTCAATAAACTCTTCTACTGTCCTTGAATCGGCCCAAAACCCTCTCACTCTACGTACTCCTGGTTGCTGAAGTCTCTTATTGATGTCAAGGAGACCTGAATGAGCTCAGTATTTAATAATGGTAACCACTAAAGGTACCTGTGGCTCAGCATCCCATCTGTCTAATTATAACGCTTGGCCCAGCCGCCGCCTACCAGTCCACTTTGCCACAGCGGCGCTGCAAACACATTGAGCTGCTGAACTGTGACCTGGAAGTGTGTCCAGAGCAACCTCCGAACGTCAGCAGGAATCGATGAGACTGTCAGCAGTCCTGCTTCTGCTGATTTCTGCACCCACAGCTCCTGCTTCCTCTGCCATGCCCAAGTGACTGAGGTTGTGAGTGGGCGTCTGGATTTTATTCACAAAAAAAAAGAAAAAAAAAAGAACAACCTTACAAAAACAACAAGGACGTCAGAGATGTAAACAAAGAGGGATGCGGAAGGCTGCTGTGGGTTGATGGACACATGGCTGGAGTCAGCTGGTCTTTGTTGTCTCCTCTGTAGGACGTGATGTGTTGTCAGCTACAGTGTGTGACAGAGATGAATGGACCACGTCTCCCTTTTTCCCTGATGTTGGATTTGGTTGAGAGGAAAAATTGATTAGTTATTCATCATCCTTAAAGTACAGCTGCTGGGAAAAGACGTCACACCAGGAGAAGGGTAATCAAACATGAAAACACGACCGATGTGATGCAGACCTTGAGTAAATATTGAGGAAATTGTTGGAGATTTATTGGTTTTATGAAGGAAAAACACGTTGGCTGTGGACGTGTTCAAAGGCTGAAGGCAGTTTTGTTTACTTATAAGAAACTCTTTACTATATTTTCGTCTGCGTGTGAATGGACGTTTGACCTGTAACATCAGAATCAGAAATGCTTTCCATGGTTCTTACAGCGGTTCCTGCGATAGAACATTTAGATACATGTGATGGAACATCTGGGAAATTATGGAATATTTGTGTTATGATCTTTATAGGTGAAATTTGTTATTGTTGTGGCAGAGTATTCAATTATATTTAATATATTTGCTGCAGCGTTTTCAGTGTTAATGTGAGATTAGCACATTACTTAATTTAGAAAATGATCTTTCTACATTTTTGCACATTTAAATGCATGGGAAAATGCATCCTGTTTATCTGATAATTCTATCGTCTATCTTATCATAATACATGGTTGATGCAAACATTGGTAATTAGACACACTGCAAGGCAGATTTCATATCAAGCCTAAATCCATTTAAACTCCTTGTTATACACAAACATCCATCTTAAAGAATCCTGTTAAATCGAATCCAACATGTTAACAATTAATTGTGATGAATGCATCACCTACCCTGTGATATGTCCAAAAATATGTTTACAGTGTTAATGAATCAACATTATTCCATCTAGCAACTTCCTAGTTAATAAAAATAAAAATACTATTGGCTGGTAACTAAATACTGTAACGTTGCTATTATCTAACCAGAATAAAATGGATATATTGACCAAATTCCAGACAGATTCTTTACTGAACACATTTTTAGAGTTGGGATAAATATTAAATGGTTGTTGTCCTTTTCTTAATAAAAAAACACAATGCAGTTGGTTGGAAATACCTGTTAAGTTGTTGTCGAGTCCCAATGTTCTGACACAATGTTTGACCAGTCTTCTAATTTATTCCACATACAGTCAACAACCTGTGACTCACTACGCATGAGTAATCCAGTTATCATGAGACACTGTATCCCTCTAACTGTCCACGGTTGTATGAATATTTATCCACGCTGAAGATAGAGCTTTCAGTAGTGCTTTAAATAAATAAATTAAAAAAATAAACAGAAAACCTAAATCCATAATTACGTGTGCTTGTCTGTATGAGCTGCTGTTGTTGCTGCTGCTTCCTGTCACGTCATGATTAAAGCATGAGTATGAATTTAACATGAGCTTTGAAGCTTAATGCGTCGCTTTTACAATTGAGGGTATTTGTAAACACAAGGTTTGGAAAAAAAAAAAAGGCCTCATCCTTTGTTAATATTTATATTTGGTAAATTTTGCTGTTGTTGATGGTTTACCACCAGAGTGATCCTGTGAAGGATTTGGACTTTGATTCCACCTAGTCCCAAGACGAGACGGATCAGAAAGCTGAGTCAACTGCAACTGCTGTGGCAACTCTGATAAAAAGGATGAGACAGAGAATTATTAGAATTTGTTGGAATACTCTAATGATCTAATGTATTGTGAAGTTATGTGGTTACTTTTTAGTTTCCAATACAATGTCAGTGTTTTTACACCAATCCATAAATGTTGTACCAAATGGTATGAAGTCACGAGCCAGACTGGGTTTTTATTGAAAACCAAATTAATATTTCCCCTTCTTCAGATATTAAATGCAAGGGTGATGCTAGGGTCGCCCTATCAATTTCGCCTGGGCCCCCTAGTGGCTGGAGCGCCAAGCAACTGCCCGCCTTGCTTGTCTTGAAGTGTTGTACGTGAATAAATGTTGATTTAAATATCCGAAATAGAGTATACATGGTACTTTTAATTTTTTTTATGTTTTTTTACAGACCCACAAAAAAAAAAAATGTCTGCGCTATAACTAAGACCATGAACTAAAACTACAGATCCTGCCAGTATATAAGGCCTACATAGATAGATAGATATTACCTTAGTAATCCCTCGGGAGTATCCTTTGGGAAAATATGGCATATGAACTGGGGACGTTTTAAAAAAAGCCACCAGTTCATATAACACGATAATTTAACCTTCTGATTAAATTGACAAGGCTACTGGAGAGTAGGACACAGACAGTAACAGATATTGACTCAGAATGTAAATACGGTTGAATGGCTGCACTCTTAAGTTTAATTGAAGGTTATAGTCTGCATGTATTGTGGCTACAGCTAGCCTTGAGCTACGTCACCCCATAAATTTTAGGCGCAGAACAACTTCCTTGCTATGTGATAATTTTTACACAGCTGCTATGATACCTCAACATTATACATTTTGATGATGGCAACATTTGCTAGTTGAAACCCAAATTTAATGAGCTATGCATCGTGATGATTAGCTGTGGCGACAGTTAGCATGGAGGCTAACGACAATAAACTAGAGTTGGATTGGTCCATTTGGTGGGTGCTTTTGAGAATGTCGTAAATGGAGAATTTACTGCTGGGGTTATGAGCGATAAATCAAACAGTTTACAGCTGTATGTGTGTTCATGCTAGGCTTCATGAAGTTGAATTGTGTTTGTTTGTTTGTTTATACCTGTTGGAATCTGGTTTGGTTCCAAACATACTCAGTATTTGCTATCACCAGGTCAAAATACACAATGGTAGTTGAAGTATTGTTAATTGTATTAATTCATATAAGACAAACATATAAATATCAATTAAGATATTTCTGATTATAGAGACCCAATAATAACAATTGGTGGACTTTGATATTGGTAAGTCATATTGTTGGTCTATTTCTTATAATTATTTACAGTTTTCATATACGTTTTACGGGTTTCACACCAATGACAGACTTTGCCTCTGAGCCAAAGTGAAGGCCCTATTAATAACCAGATGGTTTTGCATATTGCTGTTGTTAGCAAACTCAATATGTTCACCCTTTAGATGTTTTTGTTGTTCTTAGAAAAAGGTTTGTGTGGATCCATTAAGATAGGTAGATGCCAGGAACACCGTGTATAATCAGATATATATAAAAAAAGAGACTACAGAAAAAGACTGAGCCTTTTATTCTACGTCTCAGTCATCCTGTCATGGTCTAAGTATCTTCTTCACTTACATCTTCAGTCAAATCTCAATATTGGATAAGAGCGCTTCTCTCTTAAGTCCTAAATGGATGTGTGGAGACCAAGCTGAGGTCAGGTGATTTAATCTACCTGACGTGCTCCTGCAAAGTGCTGATCAATAACCCTCCAAAGCCAACGTCAACGATGAGGAAAGAACAAATCCACTTGAGGGGTGAAGTAAAAAAAAAAAAAATGAAAATAGAAAAAAAAAAAAAACAATCTAGAAGGGAGCTGGAGAAAAGCAATAAAACCTGACTGGAATTAAAAATAACTCAACCTTTTTTCTTCGTCTGATGTCCA
>JAFBJS010006224.1:195160-237146 GCA_016785265.1 Paraplagusia blochii
AATGAAAATAGAACAAAAAAAAAAACAATCTAGAAGGGAGCTGGAGAAAAGCAATAAAACCTGACTGGAATTAAAAATAACTCAACCTTTTTTCTCCGTCTGATGTCCAGTCATCCGTTGTCACTTTCTCCTGAGGCTGAACCAGCCATTTGAAACAGACCTGGAGAATCTCCTGCCGTCTGCTTCAACAGCTGACAGAAACTGCCTGTTTTTTTTTGTTTTTTTTTTAATGGCCCTTAGAGTCAGTTCATGCTAATACCGCTCGGTAAGGATTGAAGGTGAGGTGGTTCTCCGAACTTGCTGCTGCGGAAATTTAGCGAGAATCTTTTTTTTTGTACTCTAGTGAAAAGCTCTGCTAATCCAACTGAAGTGATTCACAAGAGCGCAGTTTGGCAGATTGGGGGAAGTAAAGTTAGATCACTTGTTAATGGGTGGCCCACAGAGGTTTCAGCTGTGATGACTGAGTCGAACACTCCAAGCTGCTTTGCTCCAACTTTCAGCGGCTTATTTACCGCCCTGCATTAGCTGTAAAGCTGAGGAACGACTGGTTTCAGCAGGTTTTTTTTTTTTATGACAACTGAATGACTAAGGATTCTGCACTGAACATCCTGGGCATAAGATTATGTATTTGGATGTTATGCAGCCTGATTCAGTGAAATGTGCTCCAGGAACATTCAATGGTGCACATCCTAGATTTACTTATATCATTCTTCTTTTTCCCTCTCCTTTCAGCTTGTCCCTTTTCTCAGGGGTTGCCACAGTGAGACAACAATTTCTGTCTCACCCTGTCCACTGTATCCTCAACTTCAACTACCTCCATGTCCTCCCTCACTGCATCCATCAATCTCCTCTTTGTCTCCTACCTGGTAGCTCCATCTCTAGGATCATTCTTCTACCAATGTGTCCACTGTCCCTCCACTGAACATGTCCAAAGCATCTCAATCTGTCTTCTCCAGCTTTTTCTCCAAACCTTCCTGTCTGCGTTGTCCCTCTAATCACCTCATTCTTGATCCTGTCCATCCTTGTCTGTCCTAAAGAGAATCTCAGCATCTTTAACTCCTCCACGTCCAGCTCTGCCTCCTGTCTTCTACCTATTCCTGGTGTCCATAGATCATGTCTGGTCTCACAACCAACCTGTAAACCTATCCCTTCACCTTAGCTGACTCTCTTCTATCACATTTACTTATATCATTCAACTTACATTATTACTTAAGTTTAATATATTGCGTTGTGGCAAGAAAACCTGTGTCAAACACTGTCTCTCTGACTGTTGACAGAGTCTGTAGTTTGGTCAGTGATCAGATCACACACCTTGACTTTCCTTTTTCTTCTGAATTTATGATGTTTTCTATGATTATTCCACTTTTTTTGCTCCAGTTGTTCATTTTTATTGAATTTACTTTTAAACAATTGGTCCGAGAATGGGTTTCTCTTCTCGCACACACACACCAGCAGGCACCACTGGCACGCAGGTACTTTGCCTGAACAACTATTACAAATAACTTCATCATATTTCAAACAGGAACATTTGCTCTTCAGAGAAATCTCATTTCCTGCAGATAATTACTGATGTGGAATATGTTTGCTTTTTCTATTTATTGGCCTGTGTTTACGCAGGCCATGCACTGACAATTGCTCAGTGCCAGGGGCGGGAGACTGCAGACACTTGATTTCAAAAATGCATCTCTGCAGAGTCCCTCCCAGAGGCTGCGACTATTTGCTATTTAACCCCCTAATAAAGGGAGAAGTGATGATTGACACCTTTGTGAGATTGCTCCTGAGTCCAGGGAAATGAAGACAAGGGATAGTGTTGTGCATGTTCTGATAGCTCCTTCGGCAACTTAATCTGCCCAAATCCAAAGTGACATTCTCAGCTTGGGGTCAAAAGCTCCCTCCACGTCTGTCATACTTTGACTGATGACTGTTTGTTGCTGGAAAAGGCCAGTTCTGGCGATGCAGGCAGGCCCAATTGCAGGCAGTGGAATTTCCATTACCCGACAGATTAGTATGTGATCTTACGGCTGCACCAAACAGTTCTGGAGCACTTTCTGTTTGAGTACAGCTTCCCATACCTGCCAGTAAATTGCACACCATAAGTGATTTGAGGCCTTCCTCAAACTATTACTGTCACTTAAACGGTTGCACTTGCCTCCATCGCTCATTTTCTCCTGCCTTTAGGCCAATGAGGAGACTACTCAAAAGTCCATTCTCCTCAGACAAGTGCTATAATACTCTTTCTGCGCGCCTGCATGGGTAATCTTTGTCTGGGAGTGATGAAATTGTCCAAACAAAGCACGTAACACTGAGTTTACCCTATTCTGGCATTCATCACATTCAGCAGCGATTTTATAACTTACTTTTTGAAGAGAGTTGTTCATTGAAGAAACAGAATGAAAGGAAAATATTTTGACATTTTCACTAAGTGTATTCTTCTGGGATTTGTTAGGAAGTTTTTTTTTTTTTTTTACACTCCCTGAATTTCAACCCCAGTATTTGAACCCTCTACTTCTTATTCTCCAAGCAGACTCATTATTTTATCGTTTTTCATGCATGTGATGCGGAACAATTCACTCTTTAGTTTTTATTTCTGCTCGTTGTCTTCCCAAAATCCAGACTAACTGCAGCTACAGGGATGATGACACAACTTAGAATTGTTAACACGGCCAACAGATAGTGGATATGAAATATCCTAAAAAACTTTTTCAAAATTGTTTATTTTTCAAATATAGTATAAAGGATAATTTTTTTTTTGTTTGTTTTACAAAAAACTGAAAAAAGGTTAGGTCAGGTTAATAATTCAAATATTTGTCTTTGCATGTTGATGACTCCTGGTTCCTAAAATACGTTTGTACATTTTACCTTATAGTTTAGTTTTATATTAGTTTTTTTTTATTATTTCATAGCATAAATGTCCATCTTTAATGTGGAAGGAACTGGTCACATGCAAATTGTATAGAAAACTAAAGTCAGGGAATATTGCCGGTTCTTGTTCCTTGATTTATAGCACCAATAAACACTGTTCTAATTGACGGCATAAATCTCCACGCACTGGTTTTTATTCCAACGCGTGGCCAGTTTTAAATCACCTCCCCGTTTAGAGTAGAAGGGGCAATAAAATGCGACACAGAAATCAAAAAGTTGCAAGACAAATTAAAAAAAAAAAAAGATATACCTTAATGTCTCCAGATCTCAGTCTTTCCTATTCCACAGTGGTGTTCCCATCAGAGAATTCCTTCTCTGTAGAATTCTAGAAGTTGAGCTTTGCCACCAGATTACAACTTCTTCTACAGCTTCTTTGTGTGGTCCCCTTATTGTTCATCTGAGCACCATCTAAAATACACCACATGACAAAGATATGACGATAGAAATCTGTCTCTGCTGGAGAAGCCAGGCCCCAGACATTATGACTGATGTCTGTTCTCGGAAGTAATGACATCAGGATGATTTCTGCAGAAAAACAATTAGTAGCCGGTTATATTTATGTTACGTTGCACTTCTTATCTCCTTTAAACCTTATTAGCCACTCACTCTGCCTGTCTGCCGTTGCTCATGTTAAATCTCACCATCACTCTTTGCTCACTGGACGGGAGCCAGAGCCATTATCCTGCTGTCAGTCTGGGAGAGGAGCATTGGAAAATGAGCAGCGTCCTTTTTGGGTCTACCAATACAGGAAGCGGCGGGCGGGGGACTTTTGTGGATGGATGTAAGATGGTGCAGAGGAGGTGGAGTGGGTCCTTCTGTGCTGCCTCGCGCTCAGGCTGACACAGTGACAACGCAGTGATGCCCCCGGTGCAGCAGAGGTCTGATTCATAGCTATTGAATATTCACTAACTGGTCAACGACACTCCCACAGCCACACTGGAGGTTTATGGAGTGAAAACGAAATGTCGGTTCACTCGGGTCTGAAAATGGTAAATTAAGGCTTTAACAACAGCCCCCGCCCCTGCAAAGGTGAGGAGGTGACCCGACTGTACACATGCAACCATGCATCACTGCATACTGATGGTGGCAGTAAACACATGTGCATATACAGTCTTTATGTGCATGCCTGGTTTTGTTTGTTTGCCCACTGCACTACCCCCCCCCCCCACGCACCCTTTTTGAAGTGTCAAATCTGTCTTAGCCATCTGTGCCGAATGAAGCTGTTTGTCTTCCCACCTTATCCTTTAATATAACAAATGAATCAACTTTCCTTCAGTGACGCATCCTCCATACATAATAATCCCTTTAACTTTGCTGCAGCTGTAGAATTATCCTCTGTGTCTGCTTTGACCTTTTATGAATGGAATATGAATGGAGCAATTAGCTTTTAGAGCGGTGAGTCTTTAGAAACCTACAGAGGAAACCCTGTGACTGGAGGGCAGTGCTCTGGTAAAAATCAGGAGGAATTTTAAATGTGTGTGATCCTGGGCCTGGTGGACAGGACTGTGCAGAAAACCCAAACCAAGGATTGTCGAGTTTTCATGTTAACACAAGAATGCCTGCGGTGGTCAGTTTCAGTCATTGCATGAGCAATAATTTATATAAAAACCTCTACCCATGTTTAATGTTTTAAGACAAGATACAAAGACGATTCTACCTAGTCAGCCCAGCAGCAGTCAAAATGACCCTTGTACTTTACGTGTAGCAAATCTTGGAGTTTGATTGCAAGAAAAACAATAGTCCTTACATCTGCCTTGAACTTGTTTATAGTAATAGATTTTTTGTTGTTTATTATTTATTATTTGTTTTTTTTTACAATAGTTTATTGTTAATGTAGCTCTCAGTTTAACATTATCATTGCTTAGACTAAGTGAATTATTGCTAATTGTGTGGCTATGGATCAGAGGCATGCGTAGTGGACTAAACAAAAATATATTACATCACACATGTATGTGCTATTGACATATTTTAAAGATGTTGCAACAAAACTAATTGTTTATATTTCATTTAACACTGTATTCAAACCAATTTTGTGTTTAAAAGTGAAGGGTCAAAATGACAGCTAGCGGGTGTTCTAGTACTCTTTATCGTGCGCACAAGTTTTTGCAGATTAAGTTGATTTCCTTTAATACACGAATGGAGAAGTATGAATTGTTCAGTATCGTTCAAAGTTTGAAGTCATTTTGTTTTGGAAAGAAAGACGCTGTTTTTTTTAGTTTTTCAAAAAAAAAACAAGCTAATCAGATGGACACTCTATCTATGGCTAATTTGTTAAATGACTATTCTTGCTGCAAATGTCTGGTTTTTGTTTCAATATTTACACAATGTATAGAGGCCCATTATCACTCCAGTGTTTTTAGAAAACCCTTGTGACTCATGGTATGGGACAGTGTGATTTGGGTTGCTATAGTGGAGACTGCTTCCCCTAGTAGAGACCTAGTAATGGATTGGAAGATTGATGAATGAATGATGATTCAGTATTGGATTCTAGACTGAACATTCAGTTCAAATTGATTTTTGAATCAAAAGCATTTATTAATTGAAAATTGATTCAGTGTCCAGAGAGTAAATAAAATTGAGTTACCATCCAATATTACTGCATTTGACGGACGAGGAGAAATACAGATTGAATCAGTTGCAGGTGAACACTAGGCAATTTCAACCTTGAGTCAGATTATTTCATTCCACTCAACTATAAAGTCCATTATGTAACTGGTAGAGAATATTTGCCTTTAGCTGCAAATGAACATTATGTAACTGGATTTTTTGCACACTTCTGACACCACTGCACACAATGAAATCTGATCATTTTTTGGTCCAAAAACTTGAATTGTACTCCTACATCAGTCAGAGACAACACTAGTAGTTATACTTCTCTAGTCCACTCCCTTCCCCACTTAAGAAATATGTGAAGATGTTTGGATCAAACCTATTTGAGACATAAACTGCTCCTGATGGGTACGAGCACCTCCCTCCGAATAGTGTTCCCTCCTACATCAATATTTTGAGATATCATGGCCTACAAGCCAGGGATGCACAATAGCTCCAGGTCTACCAGTAGATGTCCAAAGGAGTGTTGGTAGATCCTGAGTAATTACATAAAAAATAATAGTAATAAAAACTAGAGATGTAATTCTATTTCATGATGCTTATCAATGGACTTAAGTGAAAATAGTATAGGTATTGAGTCAGACAGTATGACATATGTTATATTTTAATTTAGACAGTAAGAAGTCCAGTTTATATATGTGATTATATTTGGTCATTTGAAGAGTAGCTCAGAAGACAAAAATGTGTGGACATCCCTGGGTTGGATGAATGAGAATCTTCACAGACAGATGCCTTTTAACTTTTGCTTTTTGCTACCATATGTGGCACTAGTGCAGTGCTTCTCAAACTGAGGGGGGCGCGTGTGACCCTGGGGAACATGCTTTTTTCGCCGTACTACAAGGTAGTGTAATTGCACATCCACTCCAGTAGTTGGCAGTGGCGCTCTCATTGCCCATTGTGCGCAGCGTGTATTAACTCTAGGGTTTAGGTTTGTTTTGAAACGAGCTGGCTATTTGAAGTGCAGAAAATAAACTCGCAGACATGGAGAGATTTTTAACAGGGATGAAAAGAAAGGCGGAGAGAAACCAAGATATTGAGTCAAAAGAAAGTCACCTCAAAGCAAAGATGCGCAAATATGACGAAATATAAATCCTGCAAAATACTGTGCGCACCCTCTCAATTCCTCAATTTTGTCTAAATGTTTTTTTTTTCTACGACACTTTAAAGGAGAACTCTGCTTTTCTGCTGACTTTTCCTTTAGCTTTTGTTTGGAAAATGTATTTTTGTTTGAATTGACCTCTAAGCAAACAACAGTAAAAATTCCACCGGAATATCGTATCACACACTCTACCCCAGACCTTATCCCTCACCCACATTTGTGCTTTCAGCCATTTGTCAGAGAACATGTGTCCTTCAGGCAGCCTTGCACTGGATTCATTATAATCTAATGTCAATCTCCAAAGAACGTTCATGGCTAATTTTTCCTAACACTGACCTCTGTTCAGGTCTTTAAATTCTACAGACAGTTGCTGCTGGATGAGAATATATTTCACACTCGTAAGCTCCACCCCCTCACAACATCACTGACTTCTTTTTGAGTCATGTGGGCCACATGACAGCGTTGGTGTCAAGTTCGTCACCCCTGCCATACAGCAACAAGGCCATAGGTTCAAGACCATTAATAGACTGGGGGACGGTTTTTCCATCTTCCTGCCCCAGTACAAAAACACGCAAATTAAACAACTGACTGAAGCCTAGATAAATACAACATTATTTTGCATTGATGGACTGGTATACTTTTGAGGGAATAGTGACACCCTTCCCTTTATAATTGCTGTTATTGAATTCAGGATGTTACTGTTGGCGCCATCTGCTGGAGAGGCTGATTGTGTAGCCCCTCAGATAAAAAATAAAAAAGAAACATTGGAGCAATGAAGGACAAGAATGTCTAGAGCTGACTCCGACTGCTAGCATCGACCCTAACACCTTCCCTCCTCCATTAACATTTAGAAGAGGAGAAAAGCACTGAGCCATGCTCCGCGTAATTTACAATCCGGGCCCACATTTCTGTCTTATGAGGAAGCTATCAAATTGACAGGATTATATGGGAAGTCAATGGCAAGACAGCAGTCAATGGAATAATTCTATGAACGTTAACAAGGTAATATGCTGACAAACCATCTCTTGATTGGCCGGTGAGTTGCCTTCCCTGTTGGCTTACTGGGCCTCCGATCAATACAGCAGCAGTGATGCGCCCACTCCCTGGCTCGGACATCAATGTGTCATCCACCGTGAGTCGTACCACGTAACCTTTCGCCCATGACGGTGACGTGACTGTACAGTCCACAGATTGTCCTGCACAATCAACAGCAACAACCTCGACCCATCAATCACGACAACAAGTCTGAGCGATTCGCTGGGAATTTACACGTAGGACTTTAGCCGTTTATTAAAGTCGCGATGTAGGAGCACGATCTAATTACAGAGAGACTTGCAGCGCAAATATGAATTGTCGGAGGCGTTCAGGCAAATTTAAAATGTAGGTACATTAAGATCCTTGTGGTGAGGAAACAGCGGCGGAACCTTGGAAAGACTACTCTCTACTGTATTTATGAACACATCTAATTCAATACAGGCAGGATTTACACAGCTCTACCATCCAGTACAGTTCACTGTGTTGTCTCACTGCACATATTATGCAGCTGTCAATGTGCCAGATTCTACAAGTCAGATATTTCACCCAGTTATTTTTTATTTTTTTTCCCCACCTTAGAACATACACTCTTACATGAGGGAGCCTGATGTTTCATATCACACATTCTCATTCATGGCACTCCTGAGATGCAGCCCTGCAAAAAAAAAAAAAATACATATATACCGGTGCCATTCAACAGCTATTTGAACAGCACATCTACTGCTGCACTGACCTGCACTGCACTGCAGAGAGCCAAGCAAAGAGTCAACATTGCACTTATTGGAGTCACTGCTTCAGGCTGGAGATTTTAGTTTAGGTTATAAACGTAATCGTGTTGTACAGTCACGTTTGCATGAGTGGGCTGGTAAGGTGAGATACAGGTCACTTGGTCATACTGCGGTGCAGTGGTTAGTTCTAATGTGCCAGTACTTACAGGAGCGCATGTTTGACCCCTGGTGGCAGCACATGGCCTTTCTGTATCCAGTTTGTATGGTAAATGGTTTCTTTGGTCTGGTCCTTCACTTTATTCTCATAAAGGCATTCTCACGCAGGACAGTCGGTGGACTAGTGGTTAAGGAAGCAGACTTGGTTCCACAAGGCGCCCGGTTTTGAATCCCCAATAACGCTAAGTTACCGCTGCCCCCGGGGCGTTCAAAGCTACCCACTGCTTACTTGGTGATGGGTTAAATGCAGAGGCTACATTTCATTGTGCGCTGTGGAGTGAATCACAACATCACAATGACAAAAAATACTTTTAATCTTTAATAAAGATGAGAAGAAGGGAGTTTTTCAGATTTAAGAAAAATACTGAAAGGAGAGCAACCTCCTCCTCATTGTGATCCACCCCATAGCACACAATGGAATGTGACCTCTTCATTTAACCCATCACCAAAGTGAACAGTGGGCAACTTTAAGCGCCCAGGAAGCAGTGAGTTGGGTCAGTACCATGCTATGTGCACTTCGCTGGTAACTTGGCAGGTGCCGGACTTGAACCTAGAACTCTCTGGACCTGAGTCTGGTTCCTGAACTGCTAAGCCACCACTGCCTGGGTGATCCACTGAGTAGGAAGAAAAAGAAGCTTGCAGTGGGAGATGCTCACTGTTTCTCTCTGAGACACAGAGAGAATAATGTTTAGCAAAGAAAAATTAATTTCTCTGACAATTTGTATCATTCTGTGAGTAGACAGAAAAAAGAAAAGATGACGAAAAAGAGGTTAATGGACTGGGGAATGTCTTGACAGATGTGGTCAGTCCGGTCGGTCAGTTCCGTGCCATGCTTGTTTACCTGTTTACTCCTCTGTATCTATGTTTTCACAAATGCAGGGTAGTATGGCAGAAGGGGGAATTGTAGTCGGGAAGTATTGTATGGTGATAATCACTTGTTGTAATCCCATGCACGCTGCATGACTCAAATCGCACAATTGTACCCAAACGCCGATTGTCCTACGACTGCAAAATCGTGGCAAAACTCTGCCACGCAGACTGGACACACCCTAACTACCCCTAAAGTCAGACTCACATTGACAGTGGGCCAAAATGAATATTTATTGAAAATATAAACATGAGAAGATTTGGCCTCTGGGCCTGAGTTTGACTGGATAATGATTAAATGTTAGAAGAATGAAGTTGAAAATGAATGAGTGAATAAATACTGACACCACTTGGACCATTTCCATCACAGTCCATTTTTTTTTTCTGTAATCACATTTTAGAGATACAGGAGAAAATAGATAATATAAAAACCCTTGCACACATTGGGAGAACATGCAATTCCCACAGGGAGAGGTAAAAAAAAAAAACCTAGAGATATCTTTCATCATCTGTCTATAAACACTCTGCAGACTGTGGTGCCTATAAAAAAATTGGTCCCCAGGAGGAATTCTTTAGCCTGGGAAGTCAGGAATAAAGTTGAGGAGTGATTTTTGAACATGAAAATATGTTCCTCGAAACAAAAATGACTCATATTCAAAGTACAACCCTTTCAATAACAGCAAAAAGGACATAAAACAGACCAGGCTGGCTGTTCACTTCTGTTCAGTGAGGTGTTCTACTGTCAGTGCAGCGTTCTAAGGACATTGTAGTGTGTGTAAAAACATCCATTTGGGGAAACCTTGAGTGACAATGTGTTCACATACATAAAAGTTCTGACAGTAAGTAACAGTCAAATAAAGACATGAAGGATTTTTCAAAAATAATGATGATGCCTGGAATGTCAGTCAACCAACATCTTTGTGAAAAGCAAAATGATGTGGAGACATTTGCAGCAGCTGGGAGTCACAGATGGGTTAATAATGAACAACGGCCCAACTTTACAATCTAATGTCAACTGATACTTGATACCAATTTACCGTAATTTCCGGACTATAAGCCGCAACTTTTGCCACACAATTTCAACCCTGCGGCTTATTCAGAGATACGGCTAATGTATGCATTTTTTTTCTAACTGCCCCAGCAGAAAAGGTAAGAGTGAGACGGGTGGTGTCGAGGAAGACACAAGTCACAACCGCCAATAAACACCATAGAAGAAGAAGTTTAACGTACAGTAATGCACTTTGTACATGAATAAAATTAGCATAAACTGCAAAAAGAATGCGGCACATGCGGCTTATAGTCAGGTGCGGCTTATGTATGTACAGATTTTTTTTTTTGTTTAAAAAATGTATTGGGTGCGGCTTAAGGTCAGGTGCGGCTTATAGTCCAGAAATTACGGTAATAACTTTTAGCGTTAGTCAAATGTTTTCTTGTCAAATGCTATTATGCTATTATCACATTATTAGAGATGTTTATATATTGCGAATAACTGGTGATGACTTTCTTTCATTCTTCTCCATCCTTCCGTCACATTGCGCCCTGTGGGTGGTGAGCCCACGGGAAGTTATGTAGCCCGGGATGATGTTATGCTCAGAGCACCTCAATGGCAACCTGGCCGCTGGTGGATTCGAAACTGAAGCCTTGCAGATCTTAGTCTGTCCTTTAAAGTCGTAGATTATAAATAAATATAAATAACAGTCAAATCTTCCAAGAAGACTTGAAAGACTTGAAAAAATTGCCTAAAGACAAAAGGGTCAAAGAAACAGCGGTGGGTAATATGGAATTATAGAACGTTTAGTTTTAACAACAGGATGGTGTTACTGCTACACTGTTTATAAAATGTTACAGGGAATTTCATCATTTTCGCCCAAAGCGATTTTATATTATATGTAGATCCTTTACAGTGAGGTTAGGAAGTAGGACGAGGAGGAGACGTTTATTTGTTCAGTTGTTCTGTTGTCTGGTTGTATTTTTAGTAGTAGTTCTAGGAACAGTATTTCATCATTCCATTACTTTCCTCTGGGTAGCGATACTTCCTGTTGCATGTTACTCATTTTTTTTTTTTTTTTTTCTATCCAATCATATTTCCACAGTGAAAGCTTTTCAGACTCACTGGTCCAGGTCATCATCACATTTGTAACTGTTAATACATCAAGTGTTGCTACTGTGTATCGACACATGTTGGATCAGACCGATCGACCAATCGAGTCCAGCAACATGGCTGCCTCAGTGTTTATACTAAAATACCAAGGGAAATACTGTATGTTATAAAAACTTTACTGTGGGCAATTTAGACACAGAAATACTCGGTTGGTTGGGTTTTCAACAGGTGATTTTCGTTATTTGAAGATTTGGAAAATAACAGATTTGAGCGCCTGAAAATTATGTTTTCGCTGCTTCCACTACTTCATAGTTGAACAGACATTTCTTAGCTCAAAGTGAAACTTGGACTTAAATCGTGTGAATAGATGGAGATACAGAAGGACAGCAGAGTAACGGATCACTCATACAACACAGTCATTGCTATCTGTAATTATTGATTCTTTTTGAAGACAGATAGATAGATAGATAGATGGATAGATGGATAGATGGATAGACGGATGGATAGATAGATAGATAGATAGATAGATAGATGGATAGATGGATTGGAGTTTCTTAATTTCTCAGGAATACCATAAAGGAAATTATGGAAGGTTATGATGACTTGTTTGTTCATATTCTCATATTTGCAGGTTAATGTTTTTAGTGTCTCCTTCTGTTTGCCAGCTTACAGCATCATCATGTTTCACTTGTTCTAAGTCGGTCAGTGGCTGTTGCTGAAATATATATTTTTAATTTTCGACTTCAGCTGTGGGTTTTTTTTTTCTGCCTCTGCTGTCTGACTTGTCAACTCACCTACTTTTCAGAGACTAAATGCCACTTTAACCCACGGGGCACACAAATCTGACTCAGAAGCTGCTGTGCAAAGTAGCTCTGGGTCAGCACTTCAGGTTGGAAGCCAACTGGTTTCCATAAAGAAGACGGTCAGAGTGGGAGCTACTTAACCGCTATTGCAGAGTAATGCTTTATATTCATGCCATCAGGGTTTTTAAATGATTAATCACATTATTTATCTGATTAATCAGAATAGATTAGGGTTGGTGATTAATCAACAAAGCTAAGACATTGACTTCATATACAGCATTTCTGGAAAAGGACAAAAAAAGTAGATTTTTGATGTCACACCTGTGTTTTAGGACTTGGTATGGTTGTGCCATATCTTAATATCTGGAGAAAATATACTATAGGTTGTACAGGTTCATCCATCCATCCATCTTCATCCTCTTATCAGTTATCAAGTTGCAGGACCAGCAGTCTTCAAAACCCCAAAACAAATCCTTCTACACCCTACCATCCCCTCACAAACCTTCCTGCGGGGGGTGAGCCTTTTGGAAGTTGCCTACCTCTGTATCTGGGATTCAGGTGAATCCCAGTGAAATAAATTTGCATCCATTTACGGTATTTCTAGATAAGAAGGATCAAAAAACAGGTAGACCTTTGTCTGTTCCTTGTGGCACACCTGGTAGGGCTGTGCAAAAAAAACAAATATCGCGGAAAACATCCTGCAGCTTGTATCGTTATACAGTTGTTCATCCATCCATCCATCTATTTTCTTCAGCTTATCCAATACCAGGTCGTGGGGGCAGCAGTCTCCACGACCAGAACCCAAATCCCACTACCCCCGTACCAGTCCACGGACTTAATCTAACCCAGGAATGAACCCTGCATAGAACTAGTTCATCCAGGATTAAAATGCCAATATTGTACCAAGGCTGCATCTATTCCTCACCCTCCCTCTACCTGTGTCCCTGTACATATATACAGCCTTTGGTTCCACCTCCCCCACTTTCACGCACAAGCCCTTCTCCTCTCCCGTCTCCTGCCCCTCGACTCTCATCTACTTTCAGCGACAACCAGAGATGAGCATCGTCTCACTTGAGTTGGTGCTGTGTTACACTGAAACAGGCAGTCGGCGAGTGCCCACTACTGTCTCTCTTTATAACACCAATATACTTCTCTGATGTGTGTGCCACATATGCTGATGTTTCAGAGTCTATCTTATATATTTATTAATATACATATGCAGTGAGGGAATATTTTTTATTAATGTTTGTATTACTTTGTATCACTGTGGGCCACTGTGCTACCAAGTCATGTGCCAGACTTTTATTTTGCCTTCTGTGTTGAAACAGGAAGTTAGTATGTGGCGTTTTCCCTTTTTTATTTTTAATGGCAAAAGGCATGTTATAGCATGTGCTATATTTGATACATACTCTTTCTTTTATTGTGAAGGTTTTTTACCTACTTGACTAGTGGTCCCCAACCACTGGGGAGGGGGCCGCTACAGGTCCCCTGGCCAAATTGGTGCCGGGCTGCAGAGAAATAATGTTTCCTTTTGGCCCCATCTGTCTATTACCCCATCCCATCATCCCATCAATAATGCAACTATATTTGATTAGGAAATATTTTCTCAGTGAAGACAACAACAATAAACTCAAAATGACACAGAGTCATTGAGAGATTCTAGATTCTAACCTTGTATACCGGTCTGGTAGGAGAAAATTATAGGCTGTGTGCACTTGAGAAATCCTTGTCGTGTGCATGCACAGTTAATTCAGGTAGGAAGATTTTATAGGTAGGAAAAATATTTCAGGACACCGGAAATTTTATGGGTATTTATCTGCCACAACTTAACGAGCGGTCCGTGAAAATAGTACGAGACATTTAACCGGTGCTTGGCGCAAAAAAAAGTTTTGGGAACACTGTTCTAGAATACTGCTTCACATCTAATATTCAATATCTAAATCCTGAAAACAAAAAACAAGTAAAGACATTTAATGATGTCTGAGTTGATCCTGATCTTAGGCCTTTTTTGAGTTTTGTCAACAGGTATTCCTGTTCTAAGGGTACCATAGGAAGTCTGACAATTAAGGCACTAAAAGTTTTTGGATGATCTGGGTACAGGAGAGTTTTTGTTTTTATTTCATTAAAGGAGGACGATTTTCTTTTTATATACTAGACAATATACTTTTTTTCGTATGTTGATATTGTGCAGCATGACCTTTGGTAATAAAGTTGCCTCTGTGACATTTGGCATAAACCTTAAATTTATAACAGAGTTTTTTATTAAAAGTTTGTTTCTGGAGTAAAATGAATCTCATATGCAATGCTTAAGGGGAGACTTGACATTACATAACTTTAAAATATGATACATACTGAGTATACTGTTAAAAAACGGAAAAACAGAAAAGATATATCTATTTCAGCTCATATTGTCTGGCCCTGGTACCAGGGAATGAAGGAAAACTCTGCCCTCAGTGTGTATCAGGTGTGTATCAGATCAGTAACTGCATGTTGAGTGTGTGTTATTCTGCCCATAGGCTTTTTTTTTTTAAGTCAATAAATTTTAAACTAATAAACTTTTTGAACTCATTCATTATTATTTGATTATTATATTTTCTGACTTGTGTTTATTTTACCTCTAAACCAATACATTTCTACAAGCATTGGCCTCAGGGATCGCCTTCAATCTCCAAATACAGCTGTAATATCCACGGACTGACTTACTGACGGTAATATTTGACTAACGTCGATCGGTTTGAACAAATCTTTCTGCCTAAAAGGGAGCTATGACGAATGGAGCAGTTGCTTCAATTTGGCAGCGCAGTGGAAGGGCGGACGGAGGGAAAGCAGGCTCCTTGTCATTGTGACATTGTGATTTACACCAGTACGCACAACGAAATGTCTGTATTTAACCAGCAGCTTTGGGCACCCGGGGAGCAGTGAGTGGAGACGCTGCCATAATCAGTGGACCTCAGTGGTAACTCGGCGATAGGGGGATTCGAACCGGGAACCTTGCGGCCCAAGTCTGCTTCCTTAACCACTAGGCCACCAACTGCCCAAAAAGTCAATTGTGACATTGCATGAGCAGCTTTGAGCGCAGACAGCCATGCAAATCAGTGGTGACCTTTGGACATGGAACCCTCAGGATCCAAGTCCAGATCCTTAACCACTAGGCCACCACTGCCCCACAGCAAAGCACTAATGCACGGGTGTCAAAGGTTTTTGTTCCAACCAACCTGACTTGAATTTTCAATCAGCTGATCTGAGTCTCCAGACAGCTGATTGGTCCACTAGTTTGCTCTGGACAGGTTGGAACAAAAACCTGCAGCCACAGCGGCCCCCGAGGAACCAGTTTGACACCCGTGCACTAATGTATCCATTGATAACGGTAGTGACAAGATGAAGACGTCACAAGAAGATGCCTGTGGGTTTCTGCTGTCAGTTATTTGCATGTTGAAGAGAAGATCTCCTTCCAGAGTGTCTGCTGCAGCAGATTCTCTGTAATGACATGTGTGAACTGACTGTTGAAAGCAGAAGTAGTGGAGGGGTGGATGAGGCCTCAGGTGAAAATGTCAGCACATTATATCTGCTCATGGTGCTCATTACCGGCTCCATCAACCTCCACCTTCACCACTGTTTGTTATTTAAACAGACATTTAAGGTCTGCTCCAATGAGCCTGTCATCTATCTACCAACCACTGACTGAATCCAGCGTTAACTGCAGCTCCTCGTCTTCCTCCACCTCCCCACTTACTGCCCGATGAAGCAGGCTGCGTGCTGCAGTACGGGTGAGGGCCAGGGTGGTGGAGCCAGTCAAAGGGCAGAGGAGGAGTTAGCAGCTCAGATCTGGTGTTTGTTCATTAAATCCACACACACACACACCTTGATGGGAGTGAGAGTGTGAGTCAAGGCCGCGGAGGATGTTTGTTATTTGGCGCTGAGGTCAGGGTAGAAGGTTGTCTTCAAGGGTTACTGTGCTGTCATTTGACGGTGAGGACAACAACAATGTCACAGTGTTACAAGGAAGATGAACTGTAGTGAGAGGGAAAATATGCTGAGCTCAGAAATACATGTATATATTTAAATATTAACTGTAGTAATAAGCAGGAGCCAAGTATATGGTGACTTCTGGAAACCCATGACCATCTGCTTGTGGTGCTGGGAAAAAGAAAATGTCATTTATCAAAAGTAAATTATATATTTGAATGATTTAATTCATATGTTACAATGGCATGGCAGCACATACTAAGACACTGACTCACATTCAGTTTGTATGTCCAGTGTGTGTTCATGCTGGAGGTATTTATGGGACGATACAGTGAAAGACTGTTGTGTCTCCTTTATTATTTATTTTGTGTCCCAAAACTGACCACAAGGTGACGTGTTTCAGACCTTGGTGTTTGGAGTTGCTATGTTCTCACTGTATTTACATCCATCCGTTAGCAAAACTATGGCCCAGGGGCTACATGCAGTCCATTTTACATTTTATCTGGCCTACCAAACTTCTGCTTTCGGCTTGTCCCTTTTCAGGGCTTGCCACAGTGAGTCAACAATTTCCATCTCCTCCTGTCCTCTGTATCTTCTACTCTGACTCCAATTACCTCCATGTCCTCCCTCACTGCATCCATCAATCTCCTCTTTGTCTCCTAACTGGTAGCTCCATCTCTAGGATCATTCTTCTACCATTGTATCCACTGTCCCTCTTCTGAACATGTCCAAACCATCTCAATCTGTCTTCTCTAGCTTTTTCTCCAAACCTTCCTGTCTATATTGTCCCTCTGATCACCTCATTCCTGATCCTATGCATCCTTGTCTGTCCTGAAGAGAATCTCGGCATCTTTAACTCCTCCACCTTCAGCTCTGTCTCCTGTCTTCCACCTATTGGAATATGACATGGTACCTCAGCTTTGGTGTGGTGATGTTGACCATTTTATATGACCATCTTTAGATGGTTGTGTCCACTTTGTGTCTTCACTGTGTGCCTTCATCCATTTTAGACACATTGGCGTGTGCTCTTCCTCCAAATTCTTCTCATCGTCAAAAAAAATGGACGATCTGGATCAGATTGTCCTGTTATATTGTCCTGGGACTGAAACCTCTATCCCAGGTGAAAATATGTGTTGAAGGTTGTTCAGCTGTAAACTTTGTGGAGCTCATTGTGGGTGTGGTTGTCAAGGAGATGCTATGAGAACAGTGACCAGGTGCCTCTCAATACAAACCAACTCCCTTTCTGGCAGTGAAAATCTAATTAATTACACAGTCACAATTAAGTACATCAACATGGCATGTTAATTTGGGCAAACTAAGGCCCGGGGTCAAGATGTGGCCGTATCGACATTGTAATCCGGCCCTCCAAACTTGTCCAAAATGTACTATTTATTTACAGTATATTATCATTATCACTTCTGCCTTTTCCCTGCAACACCTGCATTGGCTCAATGGATAATGTAGGAAAAATGAAAGCGTTTAAACATTTTAGCTTTTATTCATAGAGTCAAAATGTTTGCCACCCTTGTGGTAGGGTGTAGAAAAATGTGATGATGAGCCACAGACAATGTGCTTTAAATTCCTGGTTCATTTAAAGTCACTAGAGGGCAGCATTGCAACTTATTTTATTATTTATCTTTTAAAATTTTGAGGGGATTATATTAACTTTGTTGAGGAATACTTTACCCTGGTCCTCCTTTTTAACTGTATGATCTACTGTAAAGATTCAAGATTCTGCAAAACTAAGGAAGGAAAAGGAAAAGTCACAGAATTTCATGAAGGAAAATAAAGGATAACCTGTAATTTGGTCAAAACAAATGCGTCAAATCGACTCTAATAAAATATTTTATTACTGAGTTAGCAGTTAAATCTTATTAATATTTTACGATTTTACTGCTTAAAACTTGATATGTTTAACTTTGAGTGTGAGATCGAAGAAGAGTTCAAGTTCAACCTGAATTTCTGTTTTCCAGGGCAGTGAAATGGAGAAAAATCATCATCTGTGAGCAGACCTGGCCTTTTTACGTTTGACCAACTGCGGTGCGTAAAGCACACGCACTCTCTCTCTCTCACTCACACACACACACACACACACACACACACACACACACACACCTCATCTGGCTGTTGGTGTGGAGTGTGTGCGCACAACAGTAAAGGACGAGACTTGGAGGCTGCACCTCCGTCTGTCCTCCGCATCTCTCCAGCGGACTGCAGTGCACGGATACAGGCGGGGAGACACGGCGCAGACAGTGGAGCAGAGCTGCGGATACAGCACTGGGATGTGAGGCAGCTGTGGACAGAGTGGGTCTCACTGTTCGGAGGAGAGAGGAGCAGAGCACGGAGCCATTCATTCCGCTGCCTCCTCTCTTCCATCGCTCCCTCCCTCCCTCCTTCTCTCCCTTCCACCCTCTGCGCTCGTCCCCTCTCTGGTAACTCGGATGCAGGATAACGACGCAGCATCACCGGCACCAGAGTGGACGCAGCTCCCAGTCCAGCGGACAATTCACCCAGTTTGTGGAGAGAGGAAAACTGTGCGTCTCCACCGGTGCGCGAGGGACAAATGTGTCCTTTCGCGGAGCGGGGGGAAAAAAAAGTGAGGAGGCATTATTTTCTCCAACTATTCTGAAGGATGTGAAGGTTCGGTTCTGTTCGGACACGTTGATGAACAGGAGGAGACCCGAGCGTCACATTCTAGTGGATTTCTACCGTTACGCAGTGTTTTTCTTTTTCTTTTTTCCCCCCGTTTTTACTTTGATCCTGGCTGTGTGGTCGGAGAGAGAACTGTACAGAGACACGAAGGAGTTCCAGAAGCTCCAGGATCGTCTCCTCAAACCAGGTATTTCTGCAGGCATCGAACACAAACACATAGATACTCGTGCCAAAAGTAGAATACCAGGCAGCTGCAAAAACAGAAGAGAAAAAAGCCAAATAATTATTATTTTTTCATGCAAAATTAGCATTTAAATTGCTTCATAAATCCACATTCATGCAGACTGGAGCTGACCACTGTCCAAACACAGACTGGAAGATATTCATGTTATTGTGCATCAAAAGTTGGATCAGACTGACTCTGATCTGTTGGATCACTTCACACTCCTCTATGTTTATGTCCCTGACATTTGTGGCCTGATTGGTCCACGGTGGGATGCAGCAGGATGTAAACCAGCCTTGTTGCTCCTGGAGGTTTTTTCTTTTTTTTTTTTTTTTTCAGTGAGGGCAGCAGCTCATCTAGAATCTCAACGAGTGCGCGCACAGATCGTTAATTGATCGAGAGGCAGAGGCAGAAACGTCTCGGTCGTGACGGATGTTTGGAGGCAGCGCAGGGGTTGATAAAGTATTCACTTTACAAAGAGAGTGATACCGATCAAGCGGAAATTCATTAGGGCGATGATCGATTGCCGTTGTGCGATAGAGATCATCCCGAACTTCTTTGCGGACCCGCCGCATTTGAGACTTGTAGCGTTTGGGCTGGATTTTTTTTTCCTTCTGTTAAATAGGCAGAAGTAAGGGATCGACCACGGACAACCTGGGGAGGACGCTCTGTGTTGGGTGATTTTAGTGCCCTCCTGTGGATCAACTCGGTATTGGCTTGAAGTTCGGAAACTTTTTTTTTTTTAACGACAAGAAGCAAGAGAAAAACAACCCAACAACTATTGAGGGTAAGGATGATAATCAAGGTAGGAGGAGAGAGAAGTGTCAAGATGATAAATGGAGCTAAATGTACAGATATTGTGGGAATGGCCTCCTGCAGTGATTTCAACCTGTGGATCGCAGGCCAGAAGTGTGTCACAGGTGACAGAGTGTACTGGGCAGAAGGACCAACTTCCAAAAGTTAAATCTCATTCTCTTTCTTTCTGGGACAGACAAGACAGTTGGGTACTGTTCCACTAGTAGGCAGTAGATGCATTACAATGCAGAATTGTGATATAAAGATCAGGTCAGTGTTCAATAAACACATTTCTTGCTAAGTAATGAATCCAGTAGATCATTATATTCCAATACATACAGGAGCTACTGTATAGAACAGACACGGGGGGCAAACTAAGGATCGGGGGCCAGATGTAGCCTTTTCAGAATTGCAATCCGGCCCGCAAAACTTTTCCAAATTATATTATTATTTTGTACTATATTTATATATTGCATTATGCCAGCTTGACTTCAAACTGGGATGCATTTCTACTGCTCTCATTAGGGGTGTCTTAGATAAAAATTTACTGGAGTTAGAAACATTATTGGAGAAAAAAAATCACTAGAAATAAAGAAAAAATCATGTAGGAATAAAGGAACAAACTGGTTTGAGGTTTCACCTGGTCCTTCAGCGTTGCTGTGTTGGTTTGACTAATTTGTGATTTTTTTTGTGAAATAGTGTCTTTTTTTTTATATACACTCCATGGTTAAAAAACAACCAAGAGATGTCAACAACGCTGAATTGCTTATCAGAATTTCAATAACATTTTGGGTCTTACCCTTGCACAGGCAAGGGCAAACTAAGGGTCGGGGGCCGAATGTGGTCCGCCAACTTTTACATGCCAGTTTAAAGGACAATCTAGCTGCCTGCTCTGGACTCGGCCCCTGTGTCCAATGTTGGGACCAACTGTTGCCCATGAGTCTTATAGTTTCCCCCTGCCTGCCCCAGCATCTGCAGGGTGAGACAGGCTGCTGGATCTGTTCAGTTATTCTTTTGCTTCTTTTCTCAACATTTTAGTCTTATATTTAGAAAACCCTGGTTTGCCTCCGTCCAAAAATGAAGACATGCATTGTCTATTGGCACAAACTGCTCTTTCCGATGCGGAGGTTTTCGTTTCACTCAGTTGTTTGGTGTTCATAAGTTTGTGGTAGAAGTTTACACAGCTACAGATGCCAGAGGCTGCAGCTGGTTCCTCTGAGGGACACTTGAAGTTTGTCAGCTCAGTAATTGGGAACAGTGATAATTG
Organism: Paraplagusia blochii; assembly: GCA_016785265.1. Lineage (NCBI taxonomy): Eukaryota > Metazoa > Chordata > Actinopteri > Pleuronectiformes > Cynoglossidae > Paraplagusia > Paraplagusia blochii. The sequence goes on from JAFBJS010006224.1 coordinate 216,445, forward strand.
TTGGCTGTACTCAGTAATGGACCGGGCAGAGCTGTAGCTTCACCAGACGGCAAATCCAGCTCCACAGGCGTTTTTTCTTTCTTTCTTTCTCTAAGCCACCAAATAATTGGAACTTTATTGACATCCAGTTTCTAGGACTGAAATCATATGATACAGTGCTGTGTTAATCAAAAATTGAACTCCAACTGGTTCAAGTTCAGAACCACAGCACAATTACCTGTAATTAGCATGGAGCTGTTGTGGAGCTGTTGGAGATGTTTGGCATCTCTGTCGTAAATGGAAACGTTAAAAACGTTAAACTATTGAGTATTAAATGCAATTAATGTTTAGTTTAATGTTTAACCCAGGAGAGGGCACTTCTTTGACTTGTGGGCCGTAATTGGTCCTTCAATTGGACACAGGGGCAGATAGATGCAGCATCATGTGATTAATGACATGTAAAACTGAGGGAAAAAGCTAAAATGCATGACATCTATATGGAAAACAGGGACATAGCAGTGAAAACGCAGAAGCATAATCACAATACAAACCAATCACGTAATTAAGCAAATTTTTGCAGGCCGCATTGTTTAGATTATTGGGCTGAATCTGGCCCCGTACCTTATTTTGTCCTGGTCTGGTCTACATGTCTAAGCCTGTATTAGGTCATTAACTAGGAATCACTGAATCAGTAGATGACCTCATGATCCAGAGCATGAAGCTTCCCTTTCATTCCATGTAGGGGGCGCCTTAAACAGATTCAATGCATTTCACTTTCTCTATATTGATAACTTCACTCTGACATGTTGTAAAAGTTGTGAATTGTGAAAAAAAAAACATCATTTAACATTAACTTAATGTGTGTACTAGTAATAATCTGGAAATACTGTGTTCTAGAATAATCCAAAAGGAAAATAAATACTGTAATGTGTCTTCATGTAGTAACTCAGTCCTCCAGGACATTTAATCCCCCCCAAAAAGATACGTTACATTGAGGGCAACTGGACATAGTTTTGGGTTCTTGAAGATGTTTCCTCTCTTATCCAAGCGAACTAGAAGAATGGATGAGAAGTGAAACATCTCCAAGAAATCCACCTTTTGATGAGTGAACACTGGTGTAGACCTAATACCACTTATGTAGAGGTGGAGTTTCTGTGTCACCTCGTCAGGGTTTTGGCAATTCCGACACCTGTACTGTGTGTGTGTCGCTGCTTTGTCTCTCTGGTGTGTGTGAAGTGATGCCAATCTTTTCATTTGTCGTCTCCCTCTCACCTGTGAACACAGCCACACGTCTGTCATTTGTGCATCATGAGAGTGTGTTTGTGCCTCTCAGCTCTAACAGCCATCTTGAAAAACCCCAGATATCCTTACAAGCTGGAAACTACAGATATTTGGCCAAGGAAAACTCTTCCTTTAGCAGACGTGGGATTATATGCTTTTGTGACACTAGTGTATTTTTTTGTGTTTTATCTTTTTTTTTCCAGCAGATACTTGGAAATTTTCTGTAATGATTTAATTTGAAACACAGACCAGACATTGTTTGAAACCCTGAGGTTAAAGACTCACACAACACATATCTCATCTACGGCAACGTCTGTAATTCTTTCATACCTGCTTAATTGGCAGCGTGTATTTTCAACTCCCACCATTTCACCCTCTGGTCAGAGTGTGTGTGCACTGGGTTTTGATTCATTGCACTGCTGTCCTTAGCTGGCACCTTTCACCGTCTGCCTGGGTAAGCACTGCTGCCACTGTTTGTTTTCCGTCTTGAGGAGCGCATCCATTATAGGCATGACTAAGCTAAATACCTCCAAATAATTAAGTCATTTTACTCGAGCCTTGAGGAGGAGACAATGGTGGTGACTGTGCACCACGGCACTGCAAAAATAAACAGATCTGAGACGTCTGTGGACGTGTTTACCCTTATTTTCTTGTGCCTTTATTATTATTTTATTTTTTAACACTGCAAGTGTTTGTACAAAAAATATCACAGAGTTATATGTGTTTGGTAAACTGCAATAACAGTGGGATGCAGAGTAGGTGCTGGATAGTAACCATATGTCCAATAGGAGTATGGGTACTTTGCAATCATCTACCATCAATGAATTGAGTTATAAATATATATTTGATTTGTGATAGAAGAGAGTCAGCTCAGACAGTTGTGAGACCAGCCATGATGTATGGATTAGAGACACTAGGAATGGGTAGAGGACAGGAGGCAGAGCTGGAGGTGGAGCAGTTAAAGATGCTGGGATTCTCTTTAGGAGAGACAAGGACGGACAGGATCAGGAACGAGGTGATTAGAGGGACAACACAGACAGGAAGGTTTGGATAAATAGCTAGAGAAGACAGATTAAGATGTTTGGACATGTTCAGAGGAGGGACAGTGGAGACATTGGTAGAAGAATGATCCTAGAGATGGAGCTACCAGGTAGGAGATGAAGAGGAGATTGATGGATGCAGTGAGGGAGGACATGGAGGTAGTTGGAGTTGGAGTTGAGGATTTGGAGGACAGGGGGAGATGGAAATTGTTGACTCGCTGTGGCAACCCCTGAAAAAAAGGGATAAACCAAGTAGAAGAAGAAGATGTATATATAATCTTCCCAAAAAACTGGATTGCACACCCATGTGGGCCAGATTTGGCCCACAAACCATATGTTTGAGACCACTATTGTAGCCAATAAGTTCACTGTGCATCATTTTGGTTGCTTCCAGTTTGGCTCACAACCTTCAGGAGGGTGTGGTGTTAGTTGATTTGGGTGGCAGTTGTGGAGACTGCTGCCCCTGAGACCTGGTAACGGAAAAGTGAGTGAAAATGAATGCATGTATGGATCATTACTGTTGCTCAGATACAGTCATTACACGTCTCAGGCCTGAGTAACAGTCAAATGGACTGTAGACGGAATGAAATGGTCTGGGACTGAAGTTAAGAAAAAAAAAATCCACAGCTTTCGACTAAAATACAATTTTGAGGGGGATTATAGTTGTTCTTGTTTTGATAAAATCAAAAACTAAGAATTTGTGGACATGTATCCGTCCTACCTTAGAAGACATCTCCCATCCAATTGGCTTGTCCCTTTTTCAGGGGTTGCCAGAGCGAATAAATGTTTCCCATCTCCCCCTGTCCTCTGTAACTCAGACTCCAACTACCTCCATGTCCTCCCTCACTGCATCCATCAATCTCCTCTTTGTCTCCTGGTAGCTCCATCTGTAGGATCATTCTTGAAAAAGATCCCCCAAAAAGACAAGTTACATTGAGAGCAACTGGACATAGTTGGGCTCTTGAAGATGTTTCCTCACTCCTCCAGGAGAACTGGGAGAAGCCTCTTGGATGAGAGGTGAAAGATCTTGTCTATGTCCAGTTGTAGGTTTGTACATCCCAGACGTAAGAAAGAAGATTCTGTCCAAACCATCTCAATCTGGCTTGTCCCTGTTGTCCCTCTAATGTCCCTCTCATCCCTAACCTGTGCATCCTTGTCTCCCCTAAAGAGAATCTACCCTAGGAGACATCTCTGAATATAAAACATAGTTTCTGTTCCTTGTCCAGTTTGTTCCTATTGTCTTGAAGGTGAACTGTTGTTAGAACAACGGTTCTTCTAGAACAGTTAGACACTCAGTGACAGATACCCCGCCCCCGTCCCCCCAGCGATCAGAGGAAGAACGTTGTTCCTCATTTAGCGTGTCGTGGTCGTCTGTGACGCCTTGACACTCACGGCCGACTCCTGCAGCCTCCCTCTTCTCTCCTCGTCCCTCCATAGGTTCCTCTCCACATATTCATTGCACTAATGGGGCCGGTGCGTTACTGCAGGCTCAAGGTTACGCCAACAACACCTTTCACATGATAAATGCAGCGAGCTAATAGAGCGGAGGTTTGGCTCCGCAGCACCACCTCTGCGCTCGTCCTTTAATTCTCTGTGTTTCTGAGCGGTGGTCAAGGTGAGCTGTTCCAGGAACATCCTGGGAAAAAAAAAAAAAGGAGAGTCAGTTTTATTGTTGGTTGTGCAAACTGTATATGGTCAGTGGTTCTCAACTGGTGGGTCCCGACCCAAAAGTGGATCGCGGACCCGTTCTGAATGGCTCGCGGACAGCTGGTCAAGAATCAGCTAAATTATGTGAATCTGCTGTTGTGCATGTGTTTTATTTTAGAAAATCTCTTATTTTGAAAGGCACACCCTGCTGAATAAAATGAGTAAATGAAAATAAGAGATTTTTGTCAAAGGCTTTTTTTAAATTAATTTGCTTGGTTTGAATTCTATGAAGGTGGGTCGCGACTTAATGACCACATGTAGACAGTGTTGATGATTAAATATATATATTTTTTTTCTAATTTCTTATTTCCCCTCCAATTTCTGTTGCAATGTTGGCATTTGCAGCAACCTCACCACCACCTAATTGCGCGGCTGCCACCCCCCCAACTGCTCCTGACCAATGGTGGCCGAGCTGGTTTGTTTACCTCCATCTTATCACAGCTTATCTACGCAGCTCAATACCGAGACTAATTTGGCAATTTGTCTTACTTTGCTTTTCTGACCTTTGGAAACACAGGAATTATTATCTTAGTTTGAATCTTTTTAGCTCCTGTGTATTTGTCTCAAGGCTCTTAAGGCATTCTGATTGGACGTGAAGTGGAGATGATGGAATAACTATATGTTATTCTGGATAATTGCTCAAAATGGTGGTTTCAGCAATGCGGTTGGTTCGGTTTCACGCCCTGGTGGTTCAGCGGTGGAATTCTGACCCGCCATGCAGAAGGTTTGGGTTCAATTCTTGGGCAATGTAACTCATAATCCCGTAATTCCCTGAAGGATAATCCCAAGTGATACATAAACCTATATCTATTAATTAAAGGCTGTTCTCTCGATATAAAATCAGCGTCTTCTTACATTAAACTAAGGTTTGATTATGGTGAAACCATAGAAAATCATGTTGACACAATAAATGTTGCTGACTTTTACATCTGTAAAGATGGTCACGCACATTTCTATAAGAGCTGTGGCATTACATACATAATATGCCTGTTGAGTGGTTGCAATGTCATTATAGTCCAATTATATTTCCTTTTTCTCTGTTTTTTTTTTCGCCTGTCTGTAACTGTTTATTTTACAAAGCTCAGCCCATAATGTTTAAAAGAAGAAGGGAAGAAAAAAAAACAGTCCATAAACCTCAGAGAATTCTGACAGTTAGACAAAAGTGAACTAAATGAGAATCTGCCTGATTTATTCTGCTCCATAATAACAGCAGCAGCAGCAGGGCTTCATCCATTTGTTATGTATAGTCTGCTGTAACATCGACTGGACGCCTAACCTGTCCAATCTTGTCCGTGACTGGATAAATAAAACAAGAATGTTGGACTTTTTTTTTTTTGTTTGTTTTGTTTTCTGAGCGTCCTGCTGTCCAGGAAAATACAGTTGTGGATCCCATGGTTATGCCTTTAACTTAATCTCAGGAAAATGCAGTGGAGCTTTGTCTCAACTTTATACCAAAAATCTGAAATAAGCGAATTCAGTAGAAGGAAAGTTGTCGCCCAGTAGTGGACTGGAAATAATGTCGTGTCATATAATAGTTCTTTAACACTGTAATACTAAGGTGAGGCCTGTCACAGTTGTCCTGGGTTGCAGTGATTTTGTTTGTCAACATCACAACACAGTGGAAAGAATTTCTTTTTCATCTGCATCAAATGTTACTTTGACAAATTGTTTTTTTTCCTCTGTTATGCGTTCAGTTACCATAGAGCAGAGTTTCTGACATAAAAAGTCCAGGAAAATACAGTTGTGGATCCCATGGTTATGCCTTTAACTTAATCTCAGGAAAATGCAGTGGAGCTTTGTCTCAACTTTATACCAAAAATCTGAAATAAGCGAATTCAGTAGAAGGAAAGTTGTCGCCCAGTAGTGGACTGGAAATAATGTCGTGTCATATAATAGTTCTTTAACACTGTAATACTAAGGTGAGGCCTGTCACAGTTGCCCTGGGTTGCAGTGATTTTGTTTGTCAACATCACAACACAGTGGAAAGAATTTCTTTTTCATCTGCATCAAATGTTACTTTGACAAATTGTTTTTTTCCCTGTTTTGCGTTCAGTTACCATAGAACAGAGTTTCTGACATAAAAATTGCTTGTAATTAAATCATCGCAATTAGCTTTGTGTGTTAATTGAATCATTTAGTGCTGCAGTGGCAACATTTGTAGTTTTATTTTTTTTTTTTTCACTCGTACCAAAATGCACCGATCACATCAGTCCTGCTGCTGCGGTCCTGTTAAATGGAACAGTTTATTGGAACCTCTGAGAGAAATATTGTCTGTTTATTGAGCAGAACACGCTTACGATTGTTTTCACCAACTGTACCGGTAAAACAAATAACTGTTTTGTTTTTTTTTTTAAGACTTTTATTGTTAAAGTTAGTATAAAACACATTTATAAAGGCAATAATGTTGACTTCCATATTGATTGCTTGCTGCACAAGATTGAATAGTTATACATGGTTGTACCTGCTGATCCATAATGGACCTCAATACAGCAAATAATTACAACTTTAACACAGAGAACTGCAACATATTTCTGAGCATAGGTGGCGCTGTTGCAAGACTTAGGAGGGGAACCAGAGTGTGTGATCAATTTCTTCACTGTTGCATTCAATCTACAAAATGGAAAAAAAAGTCTTTGAGACTGGATGTCAAAATCAAATTTTTATTTTAAAGTTAAAGATCAATGCTATAAAGATCAAAGTATTGATAAATAACATTAAAAAACTAAAAACGGGTATTTTCTGCTTCTTTAATTATCAGAAAGAAGTATTAAAAGCAGTTCTACAATAACACAACTTCCAACTCTACACTACTAATATCCAACAAATATTTTTGGAAAAAATTACTTTTTAATTCTTAAAGTAATCTAGTAATCCCTTAAGGGAAATTACTCCTGGTATTCGCCCCATCTGTGCAGCACTCTGGATTAACACCAGACCCACAGGAGCAGTGGACTTACCTTGGTAATACGCCCAGGGAGCAGGGGACAATTTTGGTCAACATTGGGATTTAACCTTAATTTTGCAAATGACAGGCTGAGTCCTTTAACCACTCCACCAGGGGCCGCCACTAACGAACAACATGTATCTCTAACCAATATTTCTCTGTCATAACGGGACTCGCAATGTATTTATGTATTGAACATTTGACAGGAAGAAAAAAAGACGGTCAAAGCACGGCAAACCTGATGTCACAGGTGCAGGACCCATTTTTGCAATGTGCTGACAAGAAAAGTGAAGTAAGATTCATGGACTCATTGCATTGGGGATCAATTGATGGATTGGCCTTGGGAGCCCTGGTCCCCAAAGTTGTGAAGGCTCAACAGCAACTGCACATCCATCTTCTACCCTCTGAGGCATAAGCTCGGCAACCAGTGGCCGAAACATGTCACTTCACCAGATGTTGGTGTTGGAATGGTTAGATTTATTATTCAATGAAATTTTGGGACCTTCTGTCTTAGATAGGTCACAATATTCTGNNNNGTTGGATAGAACTAAACCGAAATGGATTGCACTGGATCGATCGTTTAATATTTTTTTATGAATTGTTCCTGAATCGGATCGTAGCCTGTGAATTGAGATATGAATCGGATTGTTATGTGACGGGTGTATCGTCACATCCATAATATACACTATATATATATTAGGGGTGTGCAAATTAATTGTTTTGGATTGGTTTGGATCGGACTGAACCAAATCAGATCAAACTGGATCGATAGTTTAATATATATATATATATATATATTTTATGAACCGTTCCTGAATCGGATTGTAGCCTGTGAATCGAGATATTATTTGGATCGTTATGTGAGTGAATCGTCACACCCCTAGTATGTATATATGTGTGTGTGTATATATATATATATATTTATATTTATATATATATTTATATTTATATTTATATTTATATCCTCCTTGTGTTTCTCTAATGACATCATGTCTGTCTTTTGCGTTTAAGAGCTTTTCATTTAACCGTACGAGATGATCCATATCCACTGCGCCACTTGTCAACCAGGAGGACATTGATAAACGAGTAGGAGAAAATGAACAAAGAAGGCTGCCAAGGATCAAGCACCAGCTGGTCCAACGAAAAATAGTTGGACGTAAAATAGATGTTCTTATTCCAACCAACCTTGGAGATCCGTTAATATTTAGACATTAAAAATAGAGTGGAAATTTGAGGGATGATTTATTCAGAAGAACTAACACTGCATCAGGAAACACTTTTTGTCTTAAGAAATTACATGAGAAAGTTACATGCAGTAGCACAGTGATGTTTAAGGAAGGAAGGAAAACAAACTCCTTGTTTTGTGACATCGTGATCCACACCACAAAATGTAACCTCGATATTTAACCCATCACCAAGGTGAACAGGGGAGCAGTGAGTGGGGACAATGCCATGCTCAGTGGACCTCAGGTCAACCTGGCAGTTGGTGGAAACAAACTTGGAACCCTGCGGACCCCAGTCCTTAACCACTAGGCCACCATTGCGCCAAAGTTGGTGACTCATAGCCATATTACGTGAGTGTGACGTTTTTTTACGTTTTTGCTTCGTCCGTTTGTGTCGTCAGCTGAACATCAGACACTTCAGAAAACATTGCGTTCCGTCTATTATGATCTCCCACACTTACCCCTTTAAGGTTCTCATGGTGTCCTCTACTACGTCCGTCTTACAACAACAACACACACAGGTGGACTGCACTATAGGGTGCGCCATACATTTTGAAGAAAATCTAAGACTTTTATGTGTGCCTTGTAGTCGTGAAAATACGGTAATCTGCACTTTAAGATTCTTTAACTTCAGTTAGCTATAAGCTGGATTATCCAAAAATCGCGAACATCACCAATCTCTTTTATTCATTCATTCATTCATTCTCATCCGCTTGTCCGGAGCCGGGTCGCTTTAGATCTGCTTAATGAGAATGGGTCACGTTTTCCATGAAAATCCACTAAAATTAGAGAAAAAGTCAAAATTTAATGAAAAAAAATAAAAATAAATTGAGCCATCCGAGTCCCGGCCTACAATAGGTCCTCGCAGTCCCCCTATTCCCCATGTGTCACACGTACACCACGCAATTAATAGACCTATTGATTCTGTCTCTAAATGCTAACAACAACTTGTGATTCAGGCCAACAGATGGTAGTGGTTCATTCATCTTTTCAATTTCACTCAGCCCCTCAGGTCACAGCTTCGGAGTGGATTTGAAAGAAACCCCCGTAAAATAGACATAAAATGGCCTGAGCTGCTGTGGATTGTTAAAGTCAGGCAGATATGACCAAGAACTTTTTCATCACGTAACCTCACATTCCTCTATGTGCTACGATATTCTTTTTTTGCAACTGGATTATACCCTAGAGTCCTGATCCAACATGCATTTGAGTGGACCCTTTTTTCTTGCCTTTTCTAGAGACCCATTCTTCATCAACCTTATGTTGCGCACGCGTCAGGTTTGTTTTGAGTGTTTTTGTGTGTGTCTGCTCTGCACGCTCACACAGAATTATCCCCAGTGATGAATGTTGTGTCCATGATTTATAATGTCTCAGGGAAATGTAATTAAAACAACCACAGGACATATTTCCAGGGCTTTAATGCGGCATTATCCCAGGCAGTTACTGGTTGCCATGGCAGCAAGTCCCTAAGTACCTATTTGTGTCATCCTGGTGATTCGAAAGTTGGAAGTTAATAAAAATGTCCATCAATACAGACAGTCCATGTCGGGGACAAACGACTGATTCCAAAAGTGCAGATGAGGTGATGTGACATTGGCAACTGACCTGGTATAGAGTATCTGCAGTCTTAGACCCAAAAACTACTGCGCTACTAGGTAAGTCCTTCCTTGGAGACCGACTAATGAGTGACTTACCATTAGGACACTGGTTCTTAGGACATGTTCAGAAGAGTTTTCATTCCTTTCTACAAAAGTGGAGATGTGCAGAGGAAAGCTTCGGAACCAGTTCATTAGGAAAACACAGGGAATGTATTGGACCCCAACATTTTCACAGCCCTTACTCGTCCCTCAATGGGGCTAAATCACAATAATGTACCTGTTTTGTCCCAGATCTTACTAACCGTCCTGCCGCCAGAAGCTTTTGGGTTAAAGTTCCATCTAGTCCTTTATTCCTTGGATAGGTTGCCTTAGGATCTCCCCCAATCCCCCATACCCTGCCATCCTTTGACGAGATGAAGTGGATTTAAAGGGTTGTCCTAGGTCTGCCACCTTCCACCAGAAGACTCTTGGTTCTGTTCCACGCAGTCCCTGAATCGCACCTTAGGTTTCCTCAAGAAGAGCGAAAACCTCCACACTGCAGACTTTGCCTCATGGACTAAAAAGCTTTTAAAATGTTTCATCAGTTTCCCGAAACCGGACTCTATAACTTTGTTTGCAGTCTTATTCTCAGCTCGTGAGACTATTACATTAATCTCTCTTCATTTGCTGACTTTACCCATTGACGTATACAGAAAATGAACATTGTTAGAATTGATCCTGTTACTCGCTCTTTAAGCTCCCATCTTGGGAAGCCAGACCCCTGCTGGCCGGCATGCAGCTACCTCCACTGGCTGCCTTACATTCTGATTAGGATATCTAACATCAATTGGTTCTTTTGGATGTTATCCAGACACCCTTTTTTTCAGAATGCTGCAGGCATGAAAAAAAAAAAAAGAAAAACACTTTCTTTTTTTGCACCAGCATCCCCTCTCATCTGGTTATTCCTATGCTTGCCTTTATTTAGCTTCTTCAAGACTGTCTGGTTAAGGCAGGAGAGATATTTTTGTACAAGCAGAGCATTCTGACTTGTTTGTATTGGAGGTGGTTGAGTGGGAGAAGGAGATTTATGGTGACTTAGAGTTGTGTTTCACGGTTGATCCTCCAGTTTTGCCGTGTAATTATTCTTTGTTAATTACCCGGGGATGTCTTCATGGAACCTTTTCATGTCAGATACTGAAACGGCAACCTGGCCCATGTTCTCTCTTTGCATAATACAGACAACTTAACTATGTAGAAGGCACCGAATGGTCAAGTATCCACAATTCACATCAAGCTTTGGCTAAAGGGTCTCTATAAACTATAAACGTGCATGTTTTCCCTTCTCTCCAGATATGAAATAGTGTTTTTTTTTTCATGTGGAAACAGTGAATCTGGAACAACCAACGCAACACATGAGAAATTGTTGTAGAAAAAATTCACACATCAATGGTATTTGTTTCTTATTCGGCCTCTCTGTAGTCTTTTTCAGATCATTTTCACTGTAAGTCTTTCCTTTTCCAAAAAAAAAATTACACTGAGGGCCAGATTTGGCCCCTGGGCCAGAGTTTGCACCAATGCTAAACTTTCAACATCATTCTTGCAAAACATTGTATATGTTGTTAAATGTGTAAATTGACTCGAAAAATTTCTGAGAAGTTAATCACACTGATAATGACAGAAATTGATTTATTTCATTAACACCAAAAAGAAAAAAAAATGTTGCATATATATATACATATATATATATATACATACATATATACATATACATATATGTATATATACTGTATATATACATATATAAATGTGTGTGTGTGTGTATATATATATATATACACACACACAAAATATTAAAAAAATATATATTTTAATATACACAATCCTTGACACTATATATGTATATATATATACACATATATGTATATATGTATGTATATGTATATATGTATATATGTATATATATATATATATAGATGTATATGCATATATATGTATGTATGTATATTATATACATTATATTATATATATTAGATATATAGATAAGATAGTATAAAATAAAATAATGATGGTGAATAAATGTGACAGATCTGGAAATTGTTATTATTCTGACCATGTTCACTGGAACTTTATTCTCATTAGGTCCAACAACCGGCCGATGTCCACCCTTTTCCTGGTAGGGATGCATTTCCCTGTCTGCAGCCTCACACTGGGATTTACGTGGCACAAGGCACAGATTTATCAGTTTGCATAGCGGAGTCCACTGCGCTGAGGATTTTCCACCTGCATTTTGGCTTTTTTCTGCATAATCTTTTTCTTTCCCTGCCTCCTCCCCGACTCTCCCTGACTCTCTTTATGGAGATTTGATTTTCAGTGGTTTTGCCCCTGACCGCTCAAGAGCCTTTGCCGATGACTCCACTTTTCTCCCTGTCTTGTAGAGTACCAGAGCCTTCCCTCCACTCATCTGGCTCCTCTTCAGCGTCTACTTGTTGCTCTAATAGACCCAAGCGCTTCAGCTGAGACCTTTTTAATGTACTGCATATGCTCCGTGGCTTTCCGCTCGTCCTAATTGGCTGTGGGGGTGATGAGTCACTGCTCATCTGCACCTCCACCGCTTGATTGACGTGCTGCAGCAGGGACTCGTCATATCCCAGGTGCAGTGGCAGTATGTCCCGGGCATTTTTTAATCATGTTCTCCAGAATGGAGCTGATAAAAGATGTAAGGGTGATTATGGTTCAAGGAGAATGTCCTTGCGGAGGGGCCTTGGGATTATGGCTCTTCACCATGTTCTGACGGGGGCGGATGAATACACCGGTATTCAGATCGACACCTCCTCCTGAGTTAAAGAGTTAGTGGAGAGCTTCACCCACAGATTGGAGCTGGGTGGGGGTGGGGGCGGTGGGGACAATGGTTCAGGGCCTTGTGACGGTCTTTGAACTCATTCCATTTTGATGACTGTCGGGGCGTTAACAGCATTTAGATATGATGAGATTGGTCGACCCGGAAACTCAGCTCCCACTTTATTTTGAACGTATGGAGAGAAAAGATATGAAGCATGCCAAGGCTCATGTGTAATAAATGTGAAAAAGAGTCACGTTGTGCACTTCCCTGATAATTACAGATAGGATTTCCAGGAAAGTAGAATAAAGGGGCTCGAATTAGAAAGGCTTCAATAACAGCCAGACCATTTGGCCAGACGGGCTGTTAAAAATGTGTTCTGTACGGGTTGTCAATGATTCAGACTGATTTACCCTACAAAGATTTTTGGGACTGACTTTAATTTTTTCTCAAAGCTGTTTCCACTCTTGTCCATGACCAGGTCTAAGAACCAGAGCTTTTTGCCAATTGGTTAGTTCTAAGCAGGGCCGTAGCCAGAACCCATAAAATGGGTGGGCCCCGAACAAATTAGAGTGGGCCAACCCCAAAGTATTGTAGACATGTTTGATCAGCCCTCTCATTGGATGGGGCGGGCCTGACTGACAAGTGGGTGGGCTCAAGCCCACTCGGCCCAACCGTGGCTACGCTTATGGTTCTAAGCAAAAACGTTTTTTTAATGTTTCTAGTTTTAGGTTCCGCCATAAAATAGATAAAATAGAAACCAGTTTCCAGACTGGTTAGAACACAAAAAATGTGTGGTCTTCTCATCTAAACACAATAAATGTCAAATATATAGAATTAGTTTGGATTTGCTTTAGCAAAGAAATACTGTACGGGGACTAAACCCTGTAGTTTTACCCATTTGCAGTATTTAATGTTGTCCAGCCCATCACTAATATGGACACATATATTGATATCATGTCTGAAACTAACATTTTCCACATTGACGGACAATATTGTCCTCTTATTGTTGTCTTTGAGATATGACAGTAGTTGGTAGTCAGTCCTCCCCATATAGTCTGATGGTCCACCCACTCTCTCCATTCAGTCAGTGAATGTCACAGGAAGTCAACCTCATCAGGTCATTGTAGACGACCATAGACTAGACTAGGAGACCAATGACTTTGACTGTAGGATACACTGAATATGTAAAAAATAAAATAAAACCGGTGATAACTAGTTACCATTGTATGATATTTTTTCTGGACTTGTTTCTTTTCCAAGCAAAATGCCAAACATTTTCCATCTCCCCCTGTCCTCTGTATCCTCAACTCTGACTCCAACTACCTCCATGTCCTCCCTCACTGCATCCATCAATCTTCTCTTTGTCTCCTACCTGGTAGCTCCATCTCTAGGATCATTCTTCTACCAATGTATCCACTGTCCCTCATCTAAACATGTCCATACCATCTCAATCTGGGTTCTCTAGCTTTTTCTCCAAACGTTCTTGTCTGTTTTGTAGAACAACGGCACAAATGAAAGAAAAATACGAGAGCTGTTCGCCCATTGATTCTTCATTCTTTGCCATCATTCAAAAGAATGAAATCATTTTAAAACATTTGGCGTGATCAGAAAAAAAAAAACAGAATACATGTAGCCACAGTTTCTTGGACGACTTTCGCTGCATTTGCCTCACTTGTCTTTTAAAAACAGTTTGCTGTGTAGACGTAAACAGTACCATACAAACACCGAGCTAAGATTATACAGCTGTCAGCGTGAAAACCACAGACTGTTCTGGGATGTTGGTGCCTGCCAAGTTAACAGACTGTAGCCTGTATCAAGACTTATCATGGAGAGAGAAACAACAGCAATCCAGCAAACACTGCAGCGTCACAGTGGGAGATATAAACAAGTTCCACCAAAGATTTGAAATAACCAGGCATGTGACGACGAACCGCTAAATCTATTTAAATGAGCTTCTTGGCACTCTTCCCCTGCACATGGACGTGTCTCATAAATGTAAATCATGACATGATTTAGTGGAAAAAAAGTGAAATTTAATTAAGATATAATCACCAAGGTCACCATATTATTATTTAATGTATGCAAATGAAATGTATGCTCAGGGTGTTACTTCTATTGCAGCCTTGAAGGGGTGGCCTTCTCACCCACACAGCCAATGTCACCTGAGGTCGGACAGATTACGACAGAGACAGTTAAAGTTGGACGTAAAAGCCGTCACATCTGTGCTAGACGTGTAAAAAAAAAAAAAAAAAGACCTATTGGAAATGATCTATAATGTCTAAGGAAAAAGCTACATAAAATAGACCTATTGCAGAGTGTCAAAAATGAAATTCTGGTTCCCATTTCAGAGGACGATAAATCAACAATCCTGAAATTGGACCAAAGATTAGTTTCTGTATTTGTTTCTAGGGGCATCATGAGCTTAATCCAATGGTGTGAAACCCATGTCCACCAGGGGCCACATCAGCAATACAGCTCGCCTTAAGGGGCCGGTTGTATGTAAAACTGTATAGGTTTGGGGTGCCAAACCATCGGTCTGTGGACCAGAACCTGTTCAAAGGATATTTGGTATGGGGCCGCAGTGGGACACTGGGAAACCCAGTGGTATGCGTTTACTTTCTTTAAGTACCAGGTCATTTGATACCAGCAGAATTGTCCTTGGTGGTACTAGCTGAGCAGTCCAAAAATGGTATATCTGTAACTACTCCATTAAAGTAACTGTTTTTGAAATGTCTCGCGGGCCACACAAAATGTCTTGGTGGACCACATTCGGTCCCCGGGCCTTGAGTTTGTCACATGTGGCTTAATCGATGAGCTTTGAGCATTTTCTTATAAGGATCCAAACCTTGTTTATTAACAACGGGGGTTTGTTATCATATTATAATATTAAAAAGAGATAATTGGCAGACAGTAAAGAAAATGATGACATGGGATTTGGGTGGCAGTGGTGGAGACTGCTGTCCCTGAGACCCAGTCATTCATTTATTCTCTTCTGCCTGTCCGTTGGCGAGTTGTAGGACCTTCTTGTGGGTGGTGAGCCCACAAAAGTTATGTGGGTCTGCCAAATGTATTGGTGGCCTAGCGGTTAAGGAAGCGGACTTGGGTTTCGGGCAGTCATTTTCCTGACAAATTGTGTTGTTCTGTGATCAGAAATAGAAAAGAAAAGGTAACAAAGGTTTTCTCCTCCATATCTATGTTTGTGCACGTGCAGTCTGGTACAGTGTTGGGGGAAAGCATGGGCAAACAAGCAGGATGTTTAATTTTTACACAAACGATTGTGCGACAATAATCCCTTGTTGTAACCCCCTTTTACACGGTATGACTCAAGGCGCACGACTGAAGCCGACAATCGGGCCCAACCGCCGATCGTCGTATGACTAAAATATCGTGGCAAGATCACACAATGTACACGGGGCTGTAGACTTTAGGACGACAGGCTCCAGAAGAACCCTGTCAGGTTAGCCCGGTAGCTACTAAAAACCTAATGGATTATTCAATGATCCATTGGTCCACTGGAGTTGACCTTTTCAAGGCCTTAGCACTGAGGCATTGGAAATGAATGCCGCGGAAAGAGCAGAGTCCGAAGGTTGTCTGTGTGACCGAGAATAATTCTTCTAAACTGTAGCAGGCGGCGTTCTGTCAGGTCCTTTGTTGGCTTTGAAAGTGGCCTCGGGGTCTAGTTTCACTAGACTTAGCAGCTTTTCCTCTGATCTCGTCCTCTCCCCATTACCATCTTAATTAGTCTAATGAGTGAAAGTCAGGACAAAGTCTCGAAAGCCGACACGTTTTTTTTTTTGCAGACAATTATTGTACTGCCCTTCCTTTGCTGTCTTATCTGCTGAAGGGCACAGATCTGTGATCTGTGGTCCAGCGGCAGCCTCTGAGAACCTTTGGTGTGCTGTGGATTCCGCTATTGATTAAAGTAGCGGAGATACGAAGGAGGAGGAGGAGAAGGAGGAGGAGGATGCAGCTGGAGTTTTATCCGACCCTGATGTTCCTCTGCTTTGTTGATGCTTTTAGTCGTTGTTGTCGTTGTTGTGGTTGTGTTTTCCCTGTCATGTCGTTGCCTCAGTGGACAGATGAGATCAAACGAAACATCTCTGATTCCGTCAGACAACGAAAACGACTATCTATCAAACATCGTCCTGTTTTTAATACCTCGATATGAACATTTGCATCCGCTGCCTTCTTGGAAAACATCCGCATAAAACATCCCTTGTTTGATGATGGCACTTTCATCCTTGCCAGCTCTGTGAGGTGGGAGCTGTACAGTAGTAGTTGAATGTAAATGTCTGTCACGAAGTCTTGGCTCTTGGTTTCGCTATTTTATTTTTTTTTTCCCTCCATTGAATTTATTGTGACAGGTGATTTAATGTGCAGTCCTTGGCTCAGCCATTGTGCTTACATTTATTCCCTTTCATTCGTGCGCCCGCTGCCTCAGCCCCAGGCTTCAACCCAACCTCATTTTCACCAATACTCATTGGTGGGTTTTACTAATAGAAGCAGAGCTTAAAAATAGACAGTGAGGGCTTTTCACAAGGACACAGAGGAGTCGGCTCAGGAGATCTGGGCATGTTCATCCCAGAAAAGAGTTGGCTGAAGTCCTGCATTCATGATGACGTCACATTGTTTGAGCTGCTTGCAAAAGAACAGTGTGATGATTGGGAGTCAAAAAGCTCTACGACACACGCAAAGCCGTGTAGCGCAACGCCTGGGCTTTTCTTTATTTTGGGACGTCTCGCATCACGTTTCCTAGGAGTTTGCGGTCTTTTTTGCTACAATTATTGTTGCTTAAAACTTGAGTAACACTGGGTTTTCAGATATCACTTGGTAAACAATAAAATTGGGCGGCGGTGGTAGACTGATGGTTAAGGAAGCAGACTTGGGTCCACAAGATTTAATGCAACAGTTGCCAGGTTGCCACTGAGGTGCTATGAACACATCACTGTCCAACCTACTGTACATAACTTCAAATGGGCTCATTATCTTACAGCAGTGTTTCTCAAAGTGTGGGGCGGGGCCCCCTGGGGGGGGGCGCGGTGCGATGCTGAGGGGCATGACGTGAAACATGTTTTTTTTTTCTGCCGTACTACAATTAAGTGTAATTGCACATCCGTGTAAGTTGAACTATATCTTTCGTTTTGTTTCTTTGTTAACAAGGATACGATGTTATGCAGAGGTGTAGCTAGAACTATTTTAGAGACAAATGCTATTATTTATAGTTGCGGTGGAGAGTGGGTGGTGGGGTGGGGGGGTGCGAATTGTTTTCTCCTTGCTCTGGGGGGGCGTAACCGAAAAAGATTGAGAAGCACTGGTCTGCAGGAAGGCTTGCAGTATTGAGTTGTGTGATTTTATGACATGGTAACGGATAAGAAAACAAATTGAAAATAAAAGAAATAGAAATAAAAACATCCTGAATGTGCACTTGCCTAACAACACTCTTTAACCTTGACCTAATCTTCATCAATATATCGTCCTTACTGTTGGATGGATCCCAGAACAAAGACACTGCAGTGTAGTATCTAAGTGTGGTAATTAAACCCGTCGTCTGATTATGTCTTTGTCAATTGATTTTGTCTTTGTCAATGTAATCGTTGATGCACATCAACTGGGATATGATCTCGCTCCGGATATTATTTCCTTTCCATTTCTAAAACTGAAACTACTTTGGAAAGGAACTGGATTTCAGTCTTTGGACAAGAAACGCGTTTAAGACATGACATGACATTACACTCAGTGTTTAAACTTATTCTCATTGATAAACATTTTTTTTTTTTTTTATCGAACACATATGTAAACAGTCAACTTTGGGTGAAGTTTGCAGTTTTCATCCTAATATAGGTCACTTGTGGGAATGATGTAAATCTGAAGACTTTTTCTTTTTGGTACGGGGGCCTAAGGGACTGGTTTTCATATCAGTGGGGTTACCTCATCATACCAGACAATCTACAATCCTTAGTTAAACTACTTATTTGGCTATGATCCACTCAGAGTGTGCAGATTATCCAGCATTGAGCATTAACTAAAAAAAAACAAAAAAAAAAACATCATTCCAGTGTCTGGTTTAGTGAGTAGCAGAGATCGATGTTTCATCTCTGGAGGATCTGTAACTCGGTACTGACTAGGAATTACTTTGTTATTGGTTTAAACTATGTCCCAAACTCATGGCCTGGGGATCCAAATGTGGCAGAACAAGTCTATTTTGTTTTTTTTTTATAATAATAATCAATTGCAGAAAAAATATATTGATATATCAGTAGTTTAATTTAGGCCTTCACTTTCGCCCATAGTCCATGTCTCTGCCATTGATGTGAAGCTCCATGGTTCACCTCCTGGTTATTTTACATCCTGGTCAGAACAGTTGGCTTCCAGTGGGCTCACCATCCGCAAGGAGGTACGGTGCAGTATAATGTGATTTGGGTGGTTGTCATGGAGACTGTTGCCCCCATGACTTGGTAACAAATAAGCGGGTGAAAAAAGTTGAATGCACTGAGGGTTATAGTACATTCATGAAGTCTTTTAGTTACAACTGGTCCTGATATTGACAGCCCTGGGGCCTCGTGTATCGACGTTGTGTAAGATTTTATCGTGAGAAATTACGCTTCTAGGGTAGCCTGACACTCTGGAACAACCATCCGACTCCACTTGAGCACACGTTAGCAGGCGACCCAGCCTGCTAACTCACCGACCACCCTGAGCCCACCTCTGCACAATAAAACCAGCTCATCGTCCAATCAACATGATTCTTCAGTAAATCGTCACATTTCCAAAAAACACGCTCTTATATTATTGCTTCTTCTTTTCCTTTGGGCTTGTCCCTTTTCTATGTGGTTGCCACAGCATGTCAACAATTTCCATCTCCCCCTGTCCTCTGTATCTCCTACTCTGACTCCAACTACCTCCATGTCCTCCCTCACTACATCCATCAATCTCCTCTTTGTCTCCTACCTGATTCTTCTACCAATGTATCCACTGTTCCTCCTCTGAACATGTCCAAACCATCTCAATCTGTCTTCTCTAGCTTTTTCTCCAAACCTTCCTGTCTGTGTTGTCCCTCTAATCACCTCATTCCTGACCCTGTCCATCTTAGGTTAGAGTTAGGTTTATCAGTTGTTAATAACAATTGTTCTATTCTTCCACATCCGCCCATGTAACCGCAAACATTGTGTCTCCCATGTGAACATCACTCTGATGATTTAGTCCACATGTCCACATTATTAACTGTTGTCCAGTATCACCACTAAGGTTGGCAAAAGGCACTGAACAGTGAGACACAGAAACTCAAAAGTTTATTCATGAGTAAAGTGACTTTTAAATATACAGTACATCAGAATGTAAATTACACTCGGAAAAAAGGAGAAAAAAAATTTCAGTGACATGAAAAATCTAGCGTTCTGTCACAGACTGTGGATGAGTTCATTAGAACCTGGCAGAGAACAGACAGACTATTGTCCTGCTATCTTCTTCATGAAAATTCAATCAGCCCTTGTGGTTGGATAAACGGTGCCAGGAGACATTACTGTAATGTTAATGTGGCTTTGACAGATGGTTTGATGAAGGTCTTAATGGACGAAGAAACTCAAGTGTTTCACACAAACAAGGTTCTTCCTCTGTTTTTTTTTTTTTTTAACCTTAAGGTTACAAATCGTCTCTTATGTGCAACATGCTTACAATGAAGAAAATGTCCAAAGTTGAGCTTCCATTTAGAGTTCTCCAATGGTTGATTTGTCCTCACCTAGTGGCTGAAAGCCATATCTACTCTTTCAAATCTTATAGTTATGGGAACAGACAGAAATGAAGATCTTTAATAATTGAACTGGGTTTCATTCATCTGTTGGTGGAAATGTGCTGTATGTATGCTGTATTTATTGGAAGTAAAGGCCTTTTTTCTTGCCTTGTTCCTAGTCTGAAATAAAAGTCTTCGAATTTGACAAATATTCAACTTACTGTATAATTTCTAATACAATTATTTTTAAGTCGTATTATAAATGGGTCTTTTAGAATAGGATCATTGTTATAAAATGAAAAAAAATTGTCTTTTTAACATCTGTCTTTTTTCGCTAACCTCTCATATCAGACAATATAAAGGTCTCAAATCTATTAAGTCTGAAT